>JAEIFI010000592.1:10907500-11201552 GCA_018901815.1 Zaprionus lachaisei | reverse complement strand
TGTGAGAGAATTTCATTCTGTATATTATTTGTTACAATTTTATTTTCTAAATTATTTGGTAAGCTTTCATCTTCAATGCTGCTTTCATTCGCATCTAAGTATAATGAATCGTTTTCACTATTCAACACACATTCATTATTTTAATCTTTATTATCTTTTTTGTTCTTTTGGGCTTCTCTTAAGTAGGTATCAATATCTCTAGGAATTTTCTTAAATATACTTTTTTTTATAGTTCTTGGTACAGGTTCAATGTGCTGAATATTAGTTTGTTTTTCTTTATCGAATATTGGAATTATTAATTTTCTATTTCTCCTAAAATTAGAACCTGAATTATCTTGAATAATATATGATCGATCGTTATATTTTTTAATAACTAACCATAACATAACACCATTCAGTTGGTGATTTCTTAAACTTTATCATTTATTTTTAACATAGGTAGTTCTTTAGCATTTTTATCAAAATATAATTTTTGTTTTTCTTGTTTTTTAATTATTTTTTTCTGAACTAGTTCTTCTGGAATTTTATTCCGCGTTAATAAACTGTTACTAATTGGTAAACGGGTCTTCACTTGCCTCCCAAAAAATAATTGAACAGGAGCAACGCCTAGATCTGCAATTGGAATTGTGTTATATTCTAAGATTCTATATTTAAAGCTATCAACATCATTAGTTTCATGGCACCGTTTAAGAATGTTTTTAATTATAGCCACACCTTTTTCAGCAAAGCCATTGCTTTGCGGATAACGAGGACTTGAAAACTCGATTTGAACGTTTGCTTCATTAGCGAAATTTTAAAGTTATATGAGTTAAATGGATTGTTATCACATCGAATTATAGTGGGGTATCCGAAGTGATTAAATATAACATTAAGGGCCTTGGTAACTGTTGGAATTGATTTATCTTTAAGAAACTCTGTACAAATGTATCCTGAATAAGCATCTATCGGAGCCAAGTATTTTTTTTCCTGCGTATTCATATATATCAATACCCACACGATGGAACGGATACTCAGGCGGAGCCGGTTGATTTAATGGTTCCTTTTGATTATTTCTCGTAAATTTTTCGCAAACCCGGCAATTCTGGACTAAATCAATTATATCTCCTCTCATTTTTGGCCAAAAGAATTGTTGATTTCCTCGACTTAAGGTTTTTTCAATTCCCATATGGGTTCCATGTAAAAGTTTTGCAATGACTGGCTGCAACAAGGTTGGTATGATCAATCGATGGTCTTTAAATAGTAGTCAATTTTCATAGTGAAGCTCATCTTTGAATTTGAAAAATATCTGACTGTTTTCATCTAATTTGTGATATCCAGGCCAACCATTTGTAACATATTCTACAATACGACTATAAAAGTTATCCTGTTTTAAAATTTGTTGATAGTATTCCCAATTATCTTTAGACTGGCATGCATTCCGAGAATGTGGATCATGAACTTCAAGTCTTCTGTGATTATTCTTGTGTTATTTATTTATTAACATGAATCTTTAACTTACGTACAAATGAAACTGGTATACAGTTTATTTCAGCTCCTGTATCTAGCTTGAATTTTATAGACATGTTTTGTAAGTGATATTCATTTGTCCATTTAAAATTGGTTCTATTTACTTTGAAGACTTTCACTCTGAAAATACCTATATTGCTTAAGTTTGTACTATTGAATGCATAATCAGATTCACCTTGGTTACTCCATTTGATCATGTCGGCCTCAGGAGCGACATCAGTCCTAGTTGTGACAGACAGCGAGTTTACCAGATTGCCCTTTTTTCCGTAGGCCTTGCAAAACTTCTTGAAGTGGCCCTGCCGCCCACAGTGATGGCAAATAACATTTTTAACAGGGCAGTTCTCGCGGTGGTTTTTATTGAATGGTTGTCCACAATTAAAACAGTTGTTCATGGGTGCCTTTACCTCTTTGATACAGCATTAACTTCCACAGAATGTTGTTTACTATCCAGTATTGACTTGTTGATTGTAGCAACTTCAAACGCTTTACATATTTGAATTACTTTTTCCAGGGGTTGGTCGGCTCCATCCAGCAGCCTTAGCTGGAGGTTTTTGTCGTTTACCCCGACAATTATTTTGTATCGCAAAATGCGTTCCGCATATGAGGTTTGGCAATTGGTGCACTTATATTCACAACATTTAATTTGCGAACGTAGCGTCGTCTCGAATTCCATAAACGGTTGGTTTTCTTTCTGCGCGATAACGTTAAGCTTGAATGCTTCCATGGCTAGATTCCTCTTTGGTAGGCAGTGTTCATCGAATGCAGATAGGACAGTTGTCAGTTTTAATTGCTAACCCACTGTTGCGCACTGTCAACAGAGGACTCTGATGCGTTAGTTTTTTATTATCAGTCTTCTTACTGACTGCCTTATATACTAACAGGGTTGCCACTTAATTCTAACGATGGTGCTGCCATCCTGTTACAATCCCACTGTCGCGTGCCGCGCGACTGTTGCTTTTCTTACTGGTTATACCCTTCGACCATTGAAAATGGTCAAAAAAGGGTATACTAACTTTGTGCAAAACAGGCAGAAGGAGGCGTGGGAGACCCCATAAAGTATGTCTGTCTGTCTGTCCGTCTGTCTGTGTGAACGCACAGATCTCAGCTATTATAAAAGCTAGAGTTACCAAACTTGCCAGGAAGACTCCTGTGTACTACTGTGCTGATCAAGTTTATTTCAAATGTTATGTGCCACACCCACCGCCCCCGCAAATCAATCATTTAATTTTTGAACTTAATTTGTAAGCGCTGTATAAAAGATACAAGTTTCTGAATTTAACATATACTAAGCTCATTAAAATATCTACGTATTCTCGAAATTGCAATATCAATTGCAAATCGGACAATAAACACAGAAGTTATTATTATTGTGCATAAAACCAAGTGCTTGTATCAGCTAACAATGGAGGCGAGCGAGCGCAAAGCGCGAGCGCCATCTGTCGGCAATAATTTAAAAGCATGCGCATTTGTATATGTGTATGAATTTAATAAATTAAACTACACCGGAACATACGTAGGTCGAAGGGTATCCCACTGTCGCGTGCAGCGCGACTGTTGTTTTTTTCTATTTTTTACATATTATTATTAAGAAACGATTGGTAAAATATGCAAAAGGGTTTGTATTTATTGGCATTATTGGTAATATAATTTTAAATAGATCATAGGTTTTACAGAAAGTGTAAAAAATTATATGATAGGAGTTAGATACTCTTAACGACCTCGTGTAATGCAATTTTACAATCAGTGCGCAAAAGGCTGGGAATACTTACAATACTTGGGGCAGTCGATGTAAGCGTAGTTACACAATACACAATTAAATTAAATAGGTACATACATAAAATTAAAAAGTACTAAGGAATACCTAAAATGAAATTTACATCAGAAATGATTTTTTAAAAGCTGCCGCGCCTAATGAGTTATGGACTAATTTACGTAAGTGGACATGGTTAATTGCCTTAGTATTTTACTTGTGCTTGTGAAATTCCTCCATACAGAGTTTGCAACTCCACGAACCTTCGGGTGGGGTAACCAGTGGCGGAGAGAGACAATACATATGATAGCCGCGATCGCAATCATCGCAGAACAGCAACTGGTCATCGTTGTCGGAGGTGCCACAAATAGAACAATATTTACATTCAATGCACTGCCAGCGGTAGCGCTTTACAGATATTATCATGTTTGGCGTGAACTGCAGACATGATGGATGACCAGAACGACCACAATCCGAACAAGACACCAGTTCTTCGGGCATATTTGTTTTTTTGTTCTCACGTTGATCGCCTAAACAAAAATCGCAATACGGCGATGGTTGCGCCACTTCGCGTTCAGTCCGTAACTTGTTCTTCTTTGGACTTGCCAACGGAGTAGATGGTGACGTGTTTACTGTTGTAAATATTGCTGGGGTAGCAGCCGATGTTGTAGACATACCCATGCTAGCCATGGTGGCCAGTGGAATAGAATCGTTTGAAGCGCCAGCATCGTTCAAAGAACTTTTCTCGTACGACGGCGGAAGACTTGTCGTTAATACCAGAGCTGGCTGTGAGGTTTCGTCGATAATGGGAATTGGTGATGCTGAGTTCGAGTGCGATGCATATAGTCCACTCGCTGCAGCTGCGGCCGCAGTGCTTGCAGCATGTGCAACTGCTGCAGCAGCCGCTGCTGCTGCAGCCGATGTGTTAGCATTGTTGCTAGTACCACCACGTCTTCTTCGATCTGCTGTGTCCCCATCAGTTGCATTGCGACGTCTATTACCTGAAACGCAAAAACTTGTATAATCAAATAAAACTACTATAGAGTAAAGAGTTGAACATACCACCTCCTTTCCGTCCCCGTTTTGGGGTGCCGTCCACAGTTGCATTCGAGCGGCGAGGTCGGGATCCGCGTTTGCGTTTTCCTCTGTTGCTATACGACTCATCGAAATCATTGTCAGAATCAAAATCATCTTCATAATCATCCGCATGATGATAGTGGGACGTGTCCATATCCTCATGGAACCAATCTTTTTCGGCATTTGCATGCGAGTCCTTGCTATCATTGTCTCCTGAGGCGCCCATTGAGTTTCCGTCAGTGGCAGCGATGGCTACAAAGACAAACAAGTACAATTTATCAATGGGAGGAAGTAAATACGTGCATACGTATGTTGTGTAGTGTGTACATGTGCACACACAGCCACACATATCAGCCCCAATGGATGTTTAAGCCTTTTAAATGGGGTGGTTCCTTACTACGTGTACACATGTAAGGAAGGCACTCTAATAAAGCCGCACATGCTTAGCAAATCTTTGTTGTTGTTGTCAATTCACAGTGCAGCAAGAACATTATGTTTTGGCTAAGGAAATTAATGTAATAAAATTTAAACTTATATACAGTGCATGGCAATAATATATAACATAATATTCATAGTCCAGTTCTAATTTCTAATTTCTACAAGTTAAGCAAAAATACTTATGTGATTCTAATTAATTTTCATGCTCACGTATGTATAAATATAATATTATATTATAATCGATACACATATTTATTTGAAATATGCACATGTTAAACCACTGTGCTGCGAGGTGGTGGCACTTATGGGGCTGAAGCTGAACAAAGAAGTAGCAATTGTAAGTTTTATTGATTTTACAACGCCGTATGTTATTGCACATACTTAATCAAAAATATATAGGAAATAAACATATATAATTATTAATTTTATACATGATATATTTATTTAAATATACCCAACTGTGTATGTAAATTTGTTTAAGTCATACCTGCGCTCTCTGCTTGATGATGATCACGTGCACCGACCACTCCTGCACCAGAGGTTGGCACATGATGATGCTGATGTTGATGCTGGTGGGTTAGGTGGTGCTCTCGGTACTGGTAGGTGCGGTAGCTGTGATGTGGATTAAGCAAGTACTGGCGCTTTGGCTTGCGCCAGCGAGCTGATGGATACGTATAGATTTGGCCATGTCGAAAGCCGGGCATTCGTTGCTTTCGTTTCATAAAGAGCGCGCAATGAGTCTGTGCGACGCCTGTCTGAGGGTCAAGGAACGGCATGCGAAGACGCCGCTCGATGCAGAGCCGCGTGTTAAAGTTTTCGCTGTTCTCAAGTATTTCCTTGTATGCGGTGTCATTTAAGAAGTTCTGAATCTTTTCAAAGTTTCCAATGTTTACCACCGCGATTTCGGAAGCCATATTGTTACCCTCGTTGCTAGCGTCGGCTTCTGCGGCAATGGCAGTTGCATTGACATCAACAGAGTAGTACCAACACGTCACTTGGTGTTTGTTTATAAACAACAGCCCAGTAAATGCGATTATAACACTTAATGATTGAATTTCTAATTATCTTTCTGCAACTTGATCAGATTTATATACCAAAAACGCATTTTTCTCAGTTTGCTTTCGCAAACGAGTTTTTGTGCCACAAAACAAGAAATTGACAGACTTCAGGGTTGTCGCATACACAAACACTTTCGGAAAACCTTCTGGCAACACTAATGGTCAAGAAAACGTAAACGGTCACACTGGCAGGGCGTGTTTATGTCTTTTGACACAACATTTCTTCATTAGTTCAATTTTTATTTTGTTCAAATTGTGTTTGTTTATTAAATTGATTTTATTCAAAATACTAATTAAAAATACGAAATTCGAAAAACAACATGGGCGCGTCGAACCGCAGCACACGAGTTGCCCTTGGAATATCTGCGTTCTCGTTAATTCTCTTCGTCATCGCATTTGCAACGCCCTATTGGCTTGTTACTGATGGCCGACTCCAAAATCCACGCTTCACAAACCTGGGACTTTGGGAAGTGTGCTTTAACAACTTCCAGGACATTCACCGGTTCTATGACACTAGATTCACTGGCTGCTTGTGGGTATTCGAAGAGGAATACTACATAATCCATGACTTTTTACTGCCAGGCTTCTATATAGCGGTTCAGCTATTTGCCACATTGTGCTTCGTTATGTGCCTGCTTGCCCTGCCCCTCACCTTGGGCTTCTTGCGGACATCCCGGGATGACGATCGCTATGTAGTTCTGCTGCTCACGATTGGCACCTGCCAGGTACTGGGATCGATCTTCGGCTTCATTGCAGTGGTCATCTTTGGAGCCAAAGGCGACTCGCGCGATTGGATGCCTGGCTGGCAGAACAATGATATGGGCTGGTCATTCGCCTTTGCCGTTGTGGGTGCTGTAATGTTGTTGCCAGCGGGCATTCTATACATGGTGGAAGCACGCCGCGAGAGATACAAGCGCCTTAATGAATTAAGCAACCGCGAAGTGAGCGAGTATGGCGATGACTATTATCAAAACCAGGCAGCCGTGGCATCACCCTCAACATCCGCTGCGCCGCCTCAGGCCTACTTTGCCCCTGAACCCAGCCGTCCTCGACGCCCGCAACCAGGACGTCAGCAGCCAGCAGCCATAGCCCATGGAAGCATCCAAACAGACATATAAACACATGTCGCGTTGCACAGTGGGGCCTTAATATTGTAACACTTTCGTCCATTGAATCTTTTTTATATCTGTTGAAAATATGTAGAATGCCGTCCTTAGCTTAAGTCAACATTTAACTCGACTCGAATACTTTTGAACATTCCATATTATACAATCAATCATTGCAACATTTATTTTTATACCTACGAAGTATTGTAATAAAACGAATCTTTGCACAAAATACTTATACAAATTATTCTGCTTTTAGATTATTTTAAAATCAAACGAAATGATTGTGCAGAGAGCCAAAAAGTTTCTTATTCAAAGTATTGCAGACAATAATAAGTTTCAAGACTTTAAAGGCCAATTAAGTTGTCCTCTATATACAAATATCATCAGGTTATATTCTTTTTGGCCTTAAATAAATGCATTTATACATGACATACATAAATATATACAGTTAAAATAAAAATAAGATCATCCTTCGATCAGAAGGCAGCATAGCCGAGTCGATTTAGACACATACATAGGTTGATTGTAGGAATATGCAGAGCTAACCTCTTGCAACATACAGAGACACCAAGTTGAAGGGTTCCTCTTTAGCAAGAGCGCTTAAGGTTTATTTTCTTAAACTAGAGGGAGACACCCATAATAATTAGATATACAATTGACTGTTTTGGCACCTAGCTGACTATACTGTGACCTCCAAATAGGAAATATGATTGCACCATTGAGCCTGAAGTTGTTGAAGAACACAATTCTCATTGCAGCGACGCCAGGCAGATTCGTCTGGGTTTTGTGAATGTTTTTGCATAATAATTTGTGAATTTGATTTTGTTAGGTATGGAATACAAAACAAAAGGTTCTTTACTGTCGCCTGCAGCTCTGTTTACAGTTTAGATCAAGTCAAGCCGAATCTGCAGGTGTTTTTTTAATCCAATGCTGTTGGGCATCTACATTTGAGCTCCGTTCCAGTACTAGGAATAGCTCGCGTTGTTGACCATCTTGAGATAACTGCTCTCGTAAGAACTGAAGCGTGTCAGCTTCGTTGCCGATCAGTTCAGGCTGCCGCAGTTTCGAGTCCAGGTTGTAGTAGTACTCTCCAATGCGGCGAACGGCTATCCAGTGACGCCTTCTAAGCGGCAGTGTAATAATGCCAATTTTGTAGTCAGAGGGTATGTTGAGAATGAAGCCAACAATTGCATCTAGATCAATGATGGAAGGGTCCCTGTGAGGTATTCAAAAGTATGGTCAAGGAATCTTCGTGTACTCAGATTGTACTTACTTTCTCTTGTCAAACCAGACTGCCTCGCAGTTTCTTCTTTGCAATGCAGTCATAATTACATTGATATCATAATTGCCAAGCCCAAGCACTGAACGATGTGGATTAATCCAAACATTGGGACTTAAGTTGCTGCATATATCATCCAGCTCGGCTTTTGTGTAGGACTGATCACCTTGGAATAGATTATTGAGTGCATGCAGAGCACATAGCTGCCTCATTTGTTTTTCATGGTACACAGATGACTTGGGCATGGTAGCAGGCATCTCGGCCTTTTGATAAGTATTTTTTTAAATGTTATATGGTTCTTTAATAAAAACTGTTTCAAAACCAGACCTTAAACTTTGTTTTGTTGACAATTTAGCGTACATGAATTTACACACATGCATACATATGCATGCATGTATATGCTCTCGTGAGGAAAAGAATTTGTGCTCAGACACGTATCGACCTGTATGACAAGCCTAAAATTTATGTGAAATTAATAAAAAAATCTAACCAATTGAAAATTAAAAGATTAAAATATAGAAATTTATAAAAATACGTAAAGCATCTCTTTATTTGTTTCAACCCACTTATTGTAGACACATTTTATCTGTTTCTGCAGATTAGTTTAGTATTTTTATAAAATTTAATAATTTATCGAACTTTATCGAAAATAATTATAGTGTATTGGGATAAGCAACACTTGGTCACACTTAACTCACCACGAACTGTCACATGATTTTCACCTGACATTTGCTAGCTTCTGCGAAAAAAATCTGTCGACGATAATTCCAAATAAATAGGAAGAAATTTTCAATCTCGTCGAACGGAAGCGTGTATCGAAGCTAGCAAAATGAAAATCTGTGGACCTAAATGCTCGCTCTGCGGCCTGATCATCTCCGTTTGGGGTATCGTGCAGTTGGTGAGTTGTATTGTCAGCTGAGGCTAGTTTGTTTTGTGGTGTCATAGGAGGCGGAGTCACAAGACCACCATTCATAAATTCACATAATAACAAGTAAAGCATACTTTAATATTTTTACTTTAGGTGTTGATGGGATTGTTCTTCTACATACATAGTGTGGCTTTGATCGAGGACTTGCCACTTGAGGAGGAATACAAAACCTTGGATGAGTTTTATACAGCTGCGAACAATGCATACAACCAGGTTGGTTTGAATTTAACATCATCTCAGTTCACGTTAGTTATTTTGTGTATGTTATAAAACGCGCATGGGATCAGTAGTTATTTAACTGGTCTGCGTTCTTATTGTGCCTTTCGAACATTGAAAATTATCATATAGGGTATACTAACCGTGACAGACCTATTAAGGTATGCATACGATCAATAGAACTGTGTCCGTATACTTAGTTCAAACAAAATCGCCTTGCATAAACTCATTTCACTTAATGAATGGAATCAAAGGCTCCTTTGACAGAAAGACAATGCGCAGATAAAGTTGTCACACCCACTTTCTACTTCGGCAATTGCATGGATAAACACTATATGAACCTATTATACATATATATATATATACTTACACACTTCTAATCTTATTTCTAATGCTATTTTCAGAATGCCTACAACTGCTGGATCGCGGCATGCATCTATGTGCTCACCCTCCTGCTCTCTGCGCAGCAGTTCTACATGAATAGCAGAGTAACTGCCAACTAAAAATGTGCTTCATCTTCATCCTTTTAGTACATACAAAAATTGCTTGTCTTCAGTTGAATGTAAATCCATAGAAGAGACAAAACTAATAACATGTGCATTCACTGAAGGTTGCACCAAACCACAATTAGTATTGCAATGTTTTATTTAAAGTTGAAATTTGTTTACTTACTGTATAATATCCCCCCAAGTTTTGTTGCTAAAGTTTAAAAGAAATTAAATATGATAATAGTTAAGTAAAACTCTGATGTATGTTGCATGCATATCTATGTATGTACGCAATACAATTGTTTGTTCATAATAATTACATTCCTTTGTTATATGTTATTTTTATTTCTGCTTATTTAATTGACGAGGACAAGCGCCACACACTTCTCCAGAATCCAGTTAAATCATTTCATGGTTGGATTAGTATTTCTATTGTGCATTCATTTGTGTATCAATGTTTAGCATTACATGGTGTATATATCTTAAAGGTTTATCTGGGATAATATGCTTGTCAACATGAATCAGATATCTGTTGTAATTGATCAAAACCACAAATAAATGTAATTTGAGTTCAAGGCTTTTTTTGTGTTTACCAAATGCGAATACCAAATAGAGTTATTGTTTGATTCGTTCGTATCTCCTCTAGACGCATTTTAAACAAGAACAAAAAGCTCCCTTGGGCCCGAAAAAGGTTTTATACCCTTGATGGTTCTTATCTCCTTTGATCGTATACTATATACTATATACTTAATAATTGTGCAGAAATTAATAAAATTGCGTGTATTCATTGACAACTATAATAACTCCAAATCGCTGAAAATGTAAAACTTTTTATAAAAATCTTTATTTCGACCCGATTGCATTAATTAAAATTATAGGATATAGTTGGCCGACTTAACTGAAATGGAACGCGGAACGCACTCTACAGTAGGATACCCTTCGATCTATGTTCCGTTGTAGTTTAATTTGTTAATTTCATATACTTTCAAATTATTCTCCCTTTCGCACACTTTCTTAAATAACTTCTGTTTATTGTCCGATCCGATTAAAATTTGGAGGATACGTAGATATTTTCAACAGCTAAGTATATGTCAAAGTCAGAAAGTTATTTCTTTGTTGACCATTTTCAATGGTCGAAGGGTATAAAAAGTATAAGTCGATTACTGAATAACTTTGATTGATTTTTTAAAAGAATAATGGTCTTCATACAAAAACCTGTTCGTCTGATTGTTCCTACACCAGCTTTATGTTATAGGGTTTTCGAATATTATGAAACGTTATATGCATAATAATTATATATAGAAAGAAGTTAATTTGGTTGTAATATCTTTAAAAATAACAAAAATTGGCCGATAGGTCATGTGGCAGCTATGCGATATTCGTACGATGGAGCTCATTCCGACCTATTTACAGCTTTCAGCAATTAGAAACATGTGCACCAATTTTCATCAAATTAACTAAAATAAGAGAACAGTTTGCGTTACAACAGACAGACGACAGAAGTGATTCATAACAATAAACTTCACACTTTATAAATTTCAATCAATCTATGGTACATTTTACAATACTAAGAAACTTAACTTAAACTTAAAACCACTAAGCAATGAACATTGCTTAGTGTGAAAACGTTGCATATGATAAGTTGCAATTCCTTCTGATGTTTTACCAAAAATGCGCTGGGCATCATCACTGTGAACAGTGAACATAATAGATCAAAATTCTTTTTTTTTTATTCAACATACATCGTTCCCTTCAGGGGTGATACACTGATTATAGCGACCCTCCAACTTTTTGATACCATTTTTATACCCTTCGACCATTGAAAATGGGTATACTAACTTTGTGCAAATGTATGTAACAGGCAGAAGGAGGCGTGGGAGACCCCATAAAGTATATATATTCTTGCTCAGGATCACTAGCCGAGTCGATTGAGCCATGTCTGTCTGTCTGTCCGGGTGTCCGGATGTATGGATGACCAGATGAACACACAGATCTATTATAAGAGATAGAGACACCAAATTTGGCATGAAGGTTTCTGTGTACCAAGCGCAGATGAAGTTTATTTCAAACGTTGGGTGCCACGTCCACAGCCCCCGCAAATCAATAATTTAATTTTTGAACTCAATTTGTAAGCGTTGTACTAAAGATAAAACTTTCTGACTTTAACATATACTAAGCTGATAGTTATATCTACTTATTCTCTAAATTGAAATCGGATCGGACAATAAACACAAAAGTTATTCAAGAAAGGCGAGTGCAGCGCGACTGTGGCTTTTTTCTATTTTTGTAGTACGAATTGTTTTGCTTCAAAATAGGCCTTGGTTTTGGCGATGATCCTTCGTTGGACGAAAATTTCTTCCCAGAACTCGTTTGAGATCCCAGAACAGGAAATCGTCGCTGGGGGCCCCATCTGTAGAATACGGCGGATGCGGAAGCAATTCAAAGCTCAATTCATGGATTTTAGCCATCGTTTTCACCGACTTGTGACACGGTGCATTGTCTTGGTGAATCAATAGAGTGTTGGACAAGTGAGTGATCGGCTCTATCTGCGTACGAGACCCAAGGCCGGACACAGAGAACAGTGTAATTACTTTCTTAAATTGCTAAAGACCATTGTCATATATGGAAGGTCATCTTGTTTTGGCGCAGTTCCAATAAGATGTCCTCGCGGTACGAAGTCTCGTTATTATTATTTGCATTAAGAAATTCAAAGAAACTATGTCATTCTGGCGAAACAGAAGCTGTTGTGCTGTGTGGCCCGGAAGGCAAGGAAGTTTCTGAGCCTTTTTGTGCTGCTGCTTCACTTTCTAATAATTTTAAGCTATGAGCAACATTAAGTGATTGGAAAAATTGTATTTTTTTCAATCGGTAAAAGAGCAACTTTCTGATTCTTGGATAGAAATGTTCCTCAAATGGCTAGGGTCATATTTTACTTTGTTCATACGTTATAATCTTCTATTGTTTTTGCGGATTTGCCAAATAATCAAAATACCAGAATTAACTACATATATATTGACGTCCTAGGATAATGCTTGAGTACCTTGGTAACGACATTGTGAGTCAGGAAAATTCTCTTCATCTCTTGGTAATCGCTGTTTAGCCGAGTTCTTTTTCCTTCTTTCTTTCTGGACTTGCAATAAACACGAATTGTATATATTTTACCGATACATTATTTAAAACATCACAAAAATAAAAATACTTAATATATATGGCTACTATTTTCACTATCGAAAAAGTCACATAAACCTGTAGAGGTGTAAAACAATTGTTGATAGTATAGATAAGTTTATTGTTTACTATTCACTTCTTAGTGGTAATATCGATGGAGGCTGAACTACGGAAATCATCAATTATTGTTCTATCATCGTTAACATCGGGGTTCACATTTGCATAATACTTTAAGAAGGATTTCACAAACAAATTCACGTGTATTATACATTATAGTATTATTCATTTGTACCTTCTAAGAAGATATGTAATAGTCAGAAGGAGGAAGCACCACAAAGTACACATGGTTACTATATGTATAACCTTGATTGTTACTGATAAGTTGACCTATTCCGAAAAATAAATATTATTCTTCATATAAAGTCCGTCATTTCCGCAGATAATTATGGATAAAATTTATATTATCTCTGTAAGGGTATAAATATTGATTCAAAGTTGGCTACTTACTTCAAATGGCGTATTTTAATAAACGCGCAAATAAATGGAATGTTAATAAACGAATTAATAATTTTGATATAAATATACATAAGTTTTATTTTTATGAATATATAACGAACATAACAATATACTTTTTAATTATAATACATAAATACGATTTACAAACTGAAAATAATTTATAAATATATGTATATAAATGAATCTTTAGATATTAATACAATTTTAAGTATTATTCGAATCGTAGCTATATATCAATTATTGTAACAGTCCCTAAAGTATTCAGGATCATATCGTGTTCTTTAATACGTTTATTCTCCTAGTTGTCCATATGCATGTACTGTATACTTCACATTATTCTTTAATATACATATGTACAAATACATACATAATGCTTTACATACAATATACGTATGGCAAATCTGCCAGATGGTATGCTACGGACTAGAAACTAGCAATTATTAGCTTTATTTTGTATTTGTTGTTGTACAGTAATATTTAAGAAGACTATTATTCAAATTTGAATTTCTTGAACTCGAATCTTGAGATAATTCGGTGTCACAAGTTAGATTCGGTAAATAGGAGATATTAATAAATATGGTATGGTAGATTTCGAATAATTTAGGCATTCAGGAGAAAAGTTTTATTGAGGTTTGAAAAATGCAAGGAAATATGTTTCAAAATCTCTTTTAAAGGTTTCTTTTAACTTAGTCAGATGTCTATATCGGATTATCTTAAGCAGTTGCAGCTATTCATTTGAAATTCATTCGCTCTTGATTGCAGATCGATGAACGTGATGATTTTCGATTGACTGATTCCAAATACGCTCCCGGTGTCCAGCCCTCAGAATTGGTGTCTGTTTAAAAATAATAAAATAATTCATGTTAAAGTAAAGACAATCCAAATACTGATACGTATGAAGGTATTAAATTTCACATATATAAATCTATGATATTTAAATTAAACAGTTACCTAAGACACGCACATACCACCAGCCGGCACATCCCACTTTTAATAGCTCGATAACTTCACCTTCTCGCATCGAAACTTCAGAGTGTCCCACAGCCGTATAATCAGCCAGGGCAACGAATTTACTGCCCTGCATCGAAATATTATACAATTGGTTAATGAATATTAGGAAAGATTTGATGTTAGTGTTTTGCGCTCTATAGAATTGTGTATATAGTTAGTTTTAAGGCATTCGAAATTTGTCTTAGCATTGTTTTTACATCTGTGTTTTGTTGTTGTTTCATAGTTATTGTTTATTGGATTCCAAAGCACTCGAAATTAAATCATTATTCATAATAATAGATACGTTAGTATAATACATCCAAAATTAACATAAATGAAAAAATTAAAGAGAGAACACAGAAAGGCCAACTTCGGCTTGCCGAAAGTTTTATTTTGCATCTTTTGGATTAAGTCTTTATCGATTATTCCTTTGCTAATTATGTAAAGGTTTGTTAATAGTATGCAATAAATACTTTTTCTGGCAATAATTTTTTGCGACTGATAGTAACTTTAAAAGTTGTTAAATATTGTAGTTCGATTTTGATAAGATTAGGAAAACATATATTATTTCTAATATGATATAAATATACTTATATCAAGCTCTTTTCCTTTGTCAGCTATATGATATATTCGATTTTAAGAAAATATTATATATAATAAATTTTAAAAAACAACACAAATAGACTTTTAAGTTCACTGTCAAATATACGATATATGGACTGGATCTTACTTGTTCCAACTTAGATAGAGAGTTTTTTTGCGTTGCAATAGACAGACACACGGATGGTTACTTAGCAGATATTGAAATAATAATAAATTGTAAGTAAATATATTAATTAAAACAAACGTTTAGGTTTTAGAAAAGTTAAATGTTACATAAAGTTGCCTGGAATATAGCATCAAGCAACCTTATAATAAAAGCGTGCATACTAAATAAAGTCGTACCCAGAAATTTTGGATTCTATTCTTATTTTACGGATGTCAGCCTTCAGTGGTCAACGGATACATAGAACTTTGAGTTCGATTTTGGAGTCATAGAGGACGACGGACTGTCGGCATTATATGATGCCCACTGTGCCAGTAGATTCATAAAGCGCTGGCGATCAGGCATGGTGCATGAAGACGACGGTGCGGTTCATGTTCATGCAGTAACAAATAATTTGTGCATGTTTTTTAGGTGTAAGTTTTCATAAAAAGAAAGTACAGTTTATTAAAATTATGCATAAATAATAGGAAATAAATTGTAAGAAATTTAAATGTTTGGAGTACCCTGACCTACTGTAAATAATTTCATTGCTTATAGAATTCTATAATTAATTATAATTATGTCATCAGAGTAATACCGGGCCGACAAAAGATTTTTAAATAAGTTTTTCAAAACTACCTTATTTTGAACTACCACAACCTTTATTTTGTATATATTTTCAAGTGTTATTTACCGGCGTGCTAGTGTCCTCGTTCAATGATATTTCATCCTCGCTGTTTGAGTAATCTGAGCTCCATCCGCAGGCCTCCTGGTGCTCCCTATCACGATCAACGGCACTGCCAGAAGCAGCTGCAGCGGGACCATTTTCTTCACTGCTGCAGTTCGAGTTGCGGTTGGAAGACTCCGAGGAAGCATCACAGCTGATGGTTCGACTGGCTGTGCTGAGTATAATGTTTGGCGTATCCCAGGATGTTGTCTGTTTAAGGCCACGATGATTTAGCCCATACTGCTTTATTTTCTCCCCTTTCAATTCCTCAAGCTGGTTGAGCAGAACTCGCTTGATCTCAGCCACCCATTTGTTTTTAACGTCCAGTGTTGGGGCTTGAAGTGTGTGCACTTCCTGACGACCCTGAAGCCAAACCTCGAATCGTTTAGTATCACCCCGAACAGACTCCGTAAGGCCAATCTGGGACGTCTGTGCAAAAAGAAGAAGAAGGTTTCAAAAGCTGCACTATATTGACTTTTTAGATATTTGACTTCACCTTGACATGGTGTTTGAACTGGTAGGTGCTTTTATTGTGACCTGTCTTTGAGGTTTGCTTGCAGAACAGCAAGGATTTCTGGTACAGAAATATGTGACGCTGCTGAGGCTTAATGCGTAGTCGGATGTCCTTCTTTGACTCGGTCCACACTTGAAAAGAATCTTGCAGTAATAGTTCCCCCTGTTGGCCCAGATCAGTCTGTAAAGAAAGGAGTAATTTAGCTTGGAAGCTCCTCAAAATTGTCTGTCTGTTAATACTTACCGGGAATCCTGTTATAGCTACTTGATGCATGGAATCATTCACGCATTTGAGAACTATAAGCATGCAATCGAGAGCCTTCTGCAGCTCCTTGGTGCAACTACCGCTGTCACTAAAGCGCAGCAGATCCTTCAGAAGCAACTGGTACTTGGTAATCCGTTGAACTGGCTTCAGCAAGTACGCAGCCAGGGGAAGTTTGTGACCCAATTTCTTTTGGCACTCTTGCAGGAAGAGATGTGTGTCAACGAGTGTCTCCCGCAGTCTCTCAGATCTTGGTATATTTTGACAATAGAACGAGTACAACCGGTAGAAGGTGTCTCGCTAAAAAGTTAACCATTTTATCGTAAATACTTCACTGTTCGACTGTTTACATTATCCTTCTCACTTACCCTTTGAACAAAGCAGAGTGCAACAAGTTCTGTCGTTGAAATGCAGTTCTCCAAGTCCTTAAGAAATATTTCGTTGTGAAAGGTAAATAGTTCGTGCAGGTTTCCGAATAATATCTCTTCCTTTCCCTGAAGACTTGCAGGCACAAGGTGCATCAGTTCGTCGGACTGCATGCGATCAAAGTAACCCTGAAACACATAAATGATAGAAACTTTTTAACAAGTTTTAATAACAAGGCGTAAGTTTAATTTACTTTTTCCCTATTAAAGTACGAGCTAACATTACTGCTTATGAACTGTCCAAATTTCTGATCGACATACTGTTCGACACTGGAAAAACCTTGAGCCACAACAAAGTCCTTGATAATCTGCTCATACTTGGCCAACTTGAACTTGCCCGTTTTGAATTTCGGCAGTTCATGCGAATCAACTGGCAACATTTTTGTATTTTCTTCAAAAAACTGATTGCAGAAGCCAAGAATGTCAAGATATGAACTATTCCAATTGTTGGTTGCATTACAAAAAGCCTCAGCATCAGTCACAGGTTGATTTGGTGACCTGCTCCTCTCTTTAAGATTTGGTAAGGCATCAAGATTATTCACCCAGCTGGACCGACATGATCTGCACATGTAGGTGTCAAGTGCAGGCATCAGCTTTGGTGCTTTAAGAGATTTTGGGGTCGACAACGACTTGGCATTATTCAGTGAACCCAACGAGCTTTGAGCCCGCGCGACAGACGATGAGACAGACATGAAGCCCTTGGGCTCACTGTCTTCCAGATATGCCAGAATGTCTATGTAGTTTTTGCGCTGCAGATATTCTTTAAACTCGGTGTCGTTTTCGATCTCTGAATAGCTATTCGATTCAAGGTAATCCTTGACCAAGCGATATTCCAGAGATTCGTCGCAGCTAGACAACTCGATTAGTTCCTTGAATATTGTGCGTCGTTGGTTCTTCAAACGTTCAAGACTGTTGTTCATTTCGGGCATGCTGTGCTTGCGGTCTGGTTCCTGGTCACTGATTGAGGACTCCTTCTCCTCGCACTCCTGCAGTGTATTAATTATTTTGATGGTCGACTTTCCATTCAGCACATTGTGCGTGGCAAAGTTGCACAAGTTTGTGCCAAAGATGTAGCTGTCCCCAAGTTTGCAGCCATCAAAACGAGGTCGAAAATCTGCTGGACGGTAGCTTATGCCGCCACAGGATGTTTTCGATTCAAAGAGAGAGCCTTGAAACGAGAGCGGAGACTCGCGAGGCTCTTCAGGCAGATTGAATCGCCTGATTAGTGAATCGCCGAACTTCAAATTGAACCGTCCGACAATATTACACGCCGTACTCTGCACCCGCCGCAGTTGAAATGAGCTTGGCACTGCCGATATCTTTGGTTTTGATGCTTTGTGCAGATCGTAGCCACCGTATCGCATATTTAATCCGTCAGCTATAGAGTTGAGTCTCGCAATAAAATGATCTGCAAATCGACAATCTTCCGTCCGTTCTGCTGCTCACAAGAGTTGATCACTTAATGCCAGCTCGCTTAGAATGAGCTTCAATTCATGTGTGTGGTTCTTAAAAGTTCGATGCGCTGTTACTCTTGGCCCAATGAATTTAATGCACTAATTGTATTCGGGGGCATTCAAGCATAGATTGAGCTTCCACATAAACCAGTTACTTTTTCAAAACTCTATTGGTTTCAGTTCGCTGGACATTGGTCAACTCCACAGACTTAATCTCCACGGCTTCATAGCCGTAGACAGTCTTGTTCTTTGCTGAGAGTATCTTATCTTAGTATCTTACTGTGACTGTGACTTTCTTCTTGTGTTCATACTCATTATACCCTTCAACTATTAAGAATGGGCAAAAGGCTATACTAATTTGTATATGAATGTAAACAATGGAGGTGATGGCAGCGTGATGGTACGGGTGGCAACGCTGCAGGCGCCTATCGATAGAACCAGAGTTGCAGTAATGTAGAATAATCGAACAGTCAGTTTAAAAGGGAGTTGAAGTCGAGAAGTTGAACGAGAGAGTCGTTGATAAAGTTGTCGTTGGAAGAGAAGTTGTAAAAGGCAGACAAATCGGTTTGCTATTTAAAATAAAGAAGTCGATCGGTCAAGACGGACTGTCGTTAGTCATGTTGCGAGAACATCAAAGTCATTTTTGTTAAAGTAGAGTGAAGAAACTTATTATTTGTTCTATATAATATGTACTACTATTATCTAATGTATCAATAAATATTACATGTTAGGAGAAGAAGGAATCGTGGCAGACCCCACAAGATACATATGTATATATTCTTGTTAAGGATCACTAGCTGAGTTGATTGAAATATGTCCGTCTGTTTGTGTGGCCGTCTGTCTGTCTGTTTGTCTGAGTAAACATAGATCTAATCTATTGTATTATATAAGAGACACCAAATGAATGGCAAGCAGATTCCTGTATACGCAGATCATGTTAAATTTATTCCGTTGCCCCTGCAATCGATTTGTTAGCGATGTATAAAATATACAACTTTTTGAGTTTGACATATACTTAGCTAATTTAAGTATGTAACTCTCCTTCACATTTCAATATGCACAATAAGCACATAAGTTATTTAAGTCACAATGAAAAGTGGGGAAGGGTATCTAACTGTTGAGCTCGCCAACTGTACAACTGTAGCGTTCGTCTGTTCTTACTTAAACTTAGATTAGGGCTTACCTTAAGGATTGAACTCATTTCGTTCACATAGATGCGTTCAGTCTCCAGCAGCTCAGACAGCACGTGACCTCGCTTGAGCCTTCTCGCCTCAGCGTCCTGCAATTTATTTATTTATTTTATTTGGTTGTAGTTGAATTATGAAACAATACCTAAAAACCCAATTAAATGTAGTTAAATATTTCTAAAATTCCTTCTCGTTCCGACTTATAAACAACGTGAATGAATAAGAAGCATGGGTACTAAATTTCATCATTTTAGCTTTCAAACTGAGAGACTAGTTGGCGTTGCAACCGACGGACACACGGACGGTGCTAATTCTATTCCTCTGATGATGCTGATTCAGAATATATAGTATATACTTTATAGGAAATGCCTAAATTTATATACCCTCTGCAAGGGTATAATGTTATAATCGTTATAATCGGGCGCACTGACAAACTCGCTCAACTTCCGAAATAAGGTTACGATTTCGGCTCTAAACAATACTGTCCACAACAACTTATTGTTTGCGTAAATAGCACAGTTTGCAAGAATCGATGCCAAATAAATAAATGGCTTGTGGCTGCAGTAACGACACTTGCAGTATATACCATTTAAAATTGTTTCAATTTGTTAATTTATTCATTGACAGCCATAATAACTCCAATCACTAGATATATTTAACTTTTTTATGAAAATCTTTATTTGCCACTGATTGTTATTTTGGAAACTATAGGATATAGTTGACAGATTTTAACGGAATGCAATAAGTATACGTTGATTACCGACTGAAACAGATAAGTAAAGCTATTTCAAATATACAATACTGGTCTTCGAACAAAACCCAACAAAACTTAATTTGTGTGCAATAGTTAGACATTTTTGCATAAATTGTCGTAGTCTTATAGATCTACGGACCGACAGGCAGACGAACATAGCTATATAGTTACATTCCGGTTGGCATAAAGTTGCAATACCTTTCAACTCTATAAGAAGTGGATATAATCATATGCAGAAAGTATACCTTTACAAATATGCATTTGTAGATTAATCAGTAGGTACATGCAACTTATATTATATATCGAGGTATTAAAGTGTAGATCATAGATGTACATATGTGTCGGAGGTGTCTCATTCGAGTCCATATTTAACAGAGCTCTTAAATGTACGGCAAGTTCTGTTCGTATTTTTGACGCGTTCCAGACTGACTTCACAAATACGAACAGAACTTGCCGTACGTTTCTTTCAAGACAGATGAAATATTTTAATTTATAATGAAAATATAAATAAGAACCTTGGTCAATATCGATCTCAGCAACTATCGGAGCAAAAGACACCAAATTCAGCATAAAGGTTTCTGTGTATGTCCCATAGGCATATCAAGTTTGTATTGAATTTTGAATATAGTCAGTGGGTTCGCAGATGTGTCCATTTACATATATATCCGTTTGATAATTCCTAATACTCTACAAACATATTTAAATATTCACTTTCAATAGATATTAATCTGTTTAATTTATCGATATCCTCTTAATCATCGTTAAATCCTTCTCTTTCATCGTTAAATCCTCCTCTTTCGAAAGCCCACAACACGTGCCGCTTCGTAACTTTTTAAACCTTATACATGTAATCAGAATAAATCTTAAGTATCACTTAAGCATCTACCAAAACTCTTGTTCACCACATACCCTTCTGCGGGTATATAAAATGTATTCTTTATTTACCTGTTGATTTTGCGTGTGTAGATTTGTGTCTGGGCACGAGCTGGTGTCGCCATTCAAAGAGACGCCCGAGTCAATGACACCGTCCATAGATCTGGGTCGAAACTCATGTGGTCCAGTCTGCAAGAGAATATGGCAGTGGTTATCAACAGTTCGGATATTCATATCAATATATCGCATAGGTATTTATTGGCACATTATGTCGCTTCTTCTCTTCAACTCAGTCGCGCTTAGCGCGTTTCTAAAGGGAACTCTCAACAATGACGGCTTCAGAACTACTAACTGATGGAAGACCCAACGGTTGGCACACATATTTTCTCGCATGCGGAGCACCAACGAGTCGACGTTTTTTTCACAAATTTCGTGTTACAGCGCAGCCAGAGGAAAAGCAAAGCTGAAACTTTTCTAACTAGACAACATTTATTTAAATGTGAGAAACGGTTCTTTTTGTAGACAACTTGATGATCGGTTGCTCTTGCCACTTTCGTTTCGGGGTGCTTAGTAATACTGCACACCGAATAATTCGTTTAACTTTCTATGCTACTTCGCTTTTAAAACATGGTTCCATACAAAAACAAGAGCTACTACCGGCAATTTTGTAGTAGCTAACTAGCTCGTGTTCTGAATGCAAGGTCTGTGAGCCAGTAGCTACACATCTTAAGCAGTCGGGGTGTTTAGTAAGTGTAGCTGGCGCAGTGTTGTGTAATTACTAAGGAGTATCAGCATAACACTTAATTTACAACTCTAGACTTTGCGCTTTCTAAACTGGCAACTTCAACTTGGCCAAGTTAGTTACTTACAGTCTGTTTCCTCTTATAATTGCAACTTCCTTCCCACTAGAATTAACTTGATTCTTTCAATGCTTTAGGCTAGCCTCACTCTTAGATACACTTTGTTCTTTGTTCTTTACTTGTTTAATAGTTCTTTAGCTTAATAGGTTTGTCAGTTACGGAGCCTAGAAAGGATCACCTCTTGTTTTTCTTTGAAGTAGACAAGTTTGTCCAGGATCGGAACTTATAGGCTTGAAAGTTAGTATAAGTTACTAATTGCTTAGCAGTACACCAATCTGTAGCCCAAGGTCTCGTTCAGTTCCGATTCGACACGTCTTTAATATAGTTTACTTAAGTATACGTTTTACGCATTTTCAATGCATAATGAGAGTATAAAGAAGTCAACCAAGTTAAATTAGTTCACTATTTTCTTAATTACACACAATTTTGTAAGACTTTCGACTGATCCACTGAGGAGGTAAAGGAAGTTAATTAAAGTTGGTGACAATAACTCTGTTTCGCCTAGTTACCTAATTATGACATTCACTTTTTTAATTAGACAAGTTTGGAAAGCAGCTGAAGGTCAAAGAGTTGCCCACGTAAGCTGGCATATCCCACAACTTTGTATTCTGCTTCACTGAAATCGGGGTCAATAAACATAAACAGAGAAATTCATATGAGAGCAGGCCGAATGTACCGTTAGCACATCAAGTTTGGAGTCTCGAAAAACAACTTTTAACTACCGCGAGAAATGATAAGCACAACCAACGAACCATTTCAGAACACATTCATTGCTCTTGTTTTCTTTATTCTTGAACACTTCCCAAATTCCGAGTGGCCAACAGTAAAACACAAACCCTCTCGGATTGATTTTGGTACTTTGCCCACTGACAATGGGGAAAGTGAAAGTTATTAGCGGTACATATAAGACAGAGAAGAGCCCAAGACGCTTTTGGAGACCACTGGCAAAGAGACAAAGACTGAGAGCTCTCAACGCCATTTTTCAGCATATCTTCATAACTCAAGCCTAATGATAAACATATTATAAGTATTTTAATGCGCAAAAACAAATAAAAGCGGCACGAAAATTCTACTAACGAAAACATTATGTTTCTTTTTATGGGGGTCAACAAGCGAACATTAGCATTGCTGTTTTTATTATTTATATTTATTTTTTAAATAAGTATATGCGAGAGCATGTAATATTTGTCACATAATCCCGAAAGCTTCGAGTTATTAGAGTCGTCAACGAATGCGTTGGAAAAAACAAAAAAATAAGTAACACATTTTACCTTTAACATGTCGAACAGCTTATACTCTTACTATTCTAATCTTATACTATACGTTAGACTGATTGTTATCAATTGTCGCAGAACGGATAAGTTGGCTATCGATAGTTAGTTAAGTAATTTGCCACCGATAGAGGGCACTTAGATTTAGTATTTTATAGTATGCGTTTTTATCGTTGTTATAATTGGTCACACTAAGAATTAAGCTATGCTTGGCGCATCAGATCAGTTCGTCTGGCGATATCCAAGAGAGTGAGGAAAGAGAAACTGCGGTATGTAGATTTGAGACTAGATTTAAGGTTAAATGTAATGCCTTGCAAGCTGTATTATTTCCATATATTGTAGAATAAAACATTTGCCAACAGCGGTTAATTATTGTTTAAGGCATTCCCTGGATATTGTGGGCGGCTCGACAACAATAAAATCAATTTCTTATAATGATCGATTAATGTGAAATGTTTCGCTGTTTATAGTAAAATGAACATACAAAATACACAATCCGACTTGCTCCGATTTATAAAAAGTATCCATGACTCATAAAGATATAACATTATTCGAGATACGAGTGTATTTTTAATGGAATCTCTTTCTCTGCGCTGCAAACGTCTCATTGAAAATGGATATACTCTATGAAAGGGTATAGAAATGCAAAACATCTTCGTAATTTGTTATGAAACCACAAAATGAAAACCAGCAGACAAATCAAATACTGAAGTGTTTTCTTTTGTTGATACATTCCTGCTCTTGTGTTTATTAATGAATTGGCGCTTCCTGGCGCACGCTAACGTACTCCACGCTACCTTCACCTTTAATCAGCACCATCGACGCGGCTCGTGATGCTTCACATTCGCGACTTTCGTTACATAATGAAGTGTTCCTGTACACACATACACATACGCTCATAATTACCTAGGCTACGGTAGTTATGAGAGCGATTCAGCCGAAACCGTCTAAAAATAACAATCAAATTTTGCTCAGCCTCAATTATTACCTTGATTTGGGTTGAGCTTGACTGCTTCCAGTCATTGGAGTATGTCGTGTATACGCAGTCGCATTTTGAAGAGGGGCAGCTCTATTTCCTGGTGCGGATTAAGGTTTTTTGGAGTCCGTCGTAACTTTCTTAAAAAATTAAAGCAGCTAGCAATTCAGACATGTGCCGTCTCAGATATAAATTAAGTAACATATATACTTCGAAGAGGGTATATTAATGTTGGCAGAAGTTTGTAACGAACAAATTATATAATTAGTTAATTTTAAGGTGTATTCCTATGTATGTAATCTGACAACCCTGTCCGGTACCGATCGAGTGGACAGCCCTTTTAAAACTAACACAATAATCGATAGTCGTAGTCAATGCGCGAAGTCGTCAAGTAGTGCAGAAGTTGTCAAGAAAGTCGCAAGCTGAAGCTGAACACAGCAGCACAAATGTTAAATTTACTGAAATATAATTATCTTAATCTTAAAACTATTGAAATAAAATCAATCACCTTAAATCTAAAATCGTACATGTATGTATGGGATAAAACTGATTTTGGGAACGGGGTATTTTAAAGTCATGTGAATTTGTTTTTTAAACTTTCGTACTGGGCACGCAATATGTAACAATATGTTATTGATGTTTTGTAACATATATAAACGAGAACTTATAGCAATCAACATATATTGCAAACTACATATTTTGTTTTTTTAATGACAGTTAAACAATATATCGGTTCGATCCTCTTCTATTCGACCAATAAAAGCATGTGTGCCATGTTTCATGTATAAAACACTACAACTAAAATAATAGATATTTAGATAGTAAGGGTCGGAGATATCTCTTGCGCTGTGTTACTTACTTCTGTTAATTTAAGCTCTGAAAGGGTTTACAAATGCAATAATGCAATATTGAAACATGAAAATATAAACCAATATTTCAAAAATATTCGTGTCTAAAATATGTATTTTTTATGATTGAAAATCGAGTCGAAAATCCGGGATAACCGGGATATATAAAATATTTACATTTTGCGGTTATACGTCGATTTGAAGACCAACTAAAAAATGACAGATTTCCTTACAGTAAGATTAAGAGTTTTTTTTGGGCTAGACAAAATAAATAAAGGACAGATCCGTGCGAAGAAATGGCTTTTTTTAGCTTCATAGCGGGGCAAGTTTTGGGAGAAGATTAAGAGAAAATGTGTTTTTGGCAAAGACGTTTGGTTTAAGCGCCTTTCAGATCGGCATTTTGCCCCACTATGAAGAAATCCTCATACCAAATTCGATAGTTCTAGCTCTCAAAGGGGCAGATGGATAGACATGGTTAATCCGACTTAGCTGCCCAACAATATTTCTACTTTGTGGAGTCTCCAACAGCTCCTTCTACTACTTTATCGAGTCTCCAACAGCTCCTTCTGGCTGTTATATACTTGTATATGTGCACAAAGTTAGTTCCATTTAATATATATATATTTATAAATCGTAAAAAGTGCGAATCAGAAGTGGCTTGGAAGAGCAGTCAGGTTTGGTGATGCCTACCTTTCTCAGTAATTTATTGTTACGTTGTGGAACTTTGCAGGGTCGTGCCTGGTTTCCTTCCAATTCAACGCGGAATTTGCCCTCGTAGTACGAGCAATCATCCTCATCGCAGCTGGAAACACTACAACAACAATTAGGACCGAGATCAGCTTCAACCTCATAGCAGGCGTTATTCCAGAACACGCCGCCAATTGTGTGACAACAATCGTTGGAAGCACAGTTAATGCTGGAGCTTCGCTGATTGCCAGAGCACAAGCAACAATCTTGCTCCGAGTCACACAGAGAGGTATTATCTCGACTGGATTCACCGCAGCCAGAGGATGACATTGAATTCCTTGATGATAGCTCCACTGGACACAATGATTTAGACTGTTCGTGAGTGGCTCCAGAACCTCTGCCGTCGCTGCAGACAAATATCTTAACACTATTACTGCTGTGGCTGATGGGCCGAGGGGTGAGCATTAGAGAGTCCGTTTCCATGTAGTCATCACTGGGATCTATGCACGACTCGTGCACCCAGTTGTCGTCAATGCTAATCGTTATTGTTGAGCGTTGATTTAGTTTATTCAGCTTCTTCTCCCTTTCTATATTGCACAGCTTTGCCTGGACGGCTGCGGCCGTGAGAAGCTCATTGGTTGTTGCTTTGATAAGATTCTTCTTGGCAAAGTTTTGTACATCGTTGGGATCCGCCTGCTTGGGGTTAGGTTTGTCTGGCATCTTTGATTCCAGGGTATCGACACAATCGAGGCACTTCTCATCTCTCTGCATGTTGTTCTGCTTTGTCTGTTGCTCCTTGGTGTCATTAGAAGATGAAACGCCCGAGTCCGAGCAACATTCCATGGAGGATCTCTTCATGCGCTCGTCCCTCTTTGGAGTCGGAGTACATTTTTGGTTTTTATAACTCGCATTGCCCTTTGTGTCTTGACATGCATCCCGAGTTCTCTCAGCTGTTAACTGATTGACAATTTGCAGAGTCTGACGCTTCTTGCGTATATGGACACGCTCCAACTTAGCCTTATGCTGCAGACGTGGTGACTGCTCTTCAGCCAGTTCTGGCTGCCTATTGCCACCTCCTGGGTTCTGGAACATCCATCGGGGTGCTTCGCTATGGCTTTGCAGTACCATCTCCTGCTGGAACAGTTGCTGAACTCTACGCTGCAGCTGCGAATTTGTTTCATTGTAGGGACCTGGATCAGTGCGTGGCCCAACTGGCTTTGGTATGCGTGACCTTGGCGACATGCGATTAGGTGTGCTTGCCACCTGCTGTGGCTGGCGCAGACATGCAGCACATTCTGTGCTGGATTCCTTGTTTGAGGACGATGCTAGTTCGCAGTGCGACTTTTCAATGCGCGCAATGCGATCGGCCCGCGACTTAATGCCGCTGGCATTGGCTGGACGGACGTTGCGGTAATTCCAACTTTGTGATTTCTCGCAGTCTGGTGTCACAGTACTTGCCTCAGTGACGTCCGAGTTGGAATCGGAGCACGAGCAAGCTGACTGGGAGCAACAGCAGTCCGAGTCGACTGCCGTCGTTTTCTGCGGTTGCTTCGATAGCAATAGCCAGGATTCAACCGTTGGCGGTGGTATGGGCGGCAGTGGCTTACGTACACTGTTTGGGGAGAGGGTGCTGGGTATCCGAACTGGCCGAGCTGCTTGTGTTGGTGCCTGACGGCGATATCCAATGAAGCGCGCGGGATTGTTCAGATGCGGAGTTGCGGGAGGTTCATTCGACTTGCGCATCATGGCCTGCTTGCACTGATGCACATAGTTCACTTTGAGCAACTCCATTGGCAGCAATTCACTATTGGACATGCGTGAGTCTATTGTGCTATCCAGACTGGATGATTCGTTGGCCGATGACTTGCGGCTCATCGGCTGAGATTGTGGTACCTTGCCTATTGGCATTTTCGCTCAATACCTTTCAACAGATTAAAGTTGCTCAACATGAACACAAGCAAAATTGCAACACCTTCAAACTACTCTTATTTATGCACATTTCACAATTAACATTTTAAATTCACATTTCACAGACACAGTCACATTTCACAGTCACAGTCCCAGTCCCACTGACATTGTGCAGACTCTATTCTGATGCTAATGTCGATGGTCCAGTTGCGAGGTCGGCTTTTGTTTCGGCTCTTTTCATCCCGTTTTTATGCAGCGATAAACACGATCCACACCATACGTCGTCGCACTTTGTGTACACCTTCGTATACATATATATTCAAATAAGCGTGTCGTCTTCGGGCCTCGCGACGCGTCTTGACTTCTATGTGTTTCACAGCTGCTTTTTCGGCCACGCCAATGCGTGTCGTCGGTGCGAACGGTTCGAAAGATCGTCTCAAACTGTCGCTTCGCCGTCTTGAATCGTCATCTGCAACCCATTTGGCCGGCTTCATTTGATTGCAACATGTTGCAAGAGGTTGTAAGCTTTGCAGAAGAGGTTGTAAGCGCAGGTATGAAAAAAGTTGCTTTGACTTCAGTGCAATTAGTATACTCTGTTTATATCTAAATAAATACATATAAACGTATGTATATGAGATACACAGAGGCAAGGTCATAGACTTTAACTGTATTAACTTTATGGCCAACTTCGGACAAAAATAGTTACAGTTAAATCTTAAGAAAAGTACAAATACCACTCGAATATGTATTAAATAGATTACAGCATGGTAGTGTTGAATTATGTTTACTGAATTTACTGTCATAGTTATCAAGCATAATGCAAGCTTTGTTAATATTTAAATAATGTTTGCGAAGTCAATCATTTTTAAAAATGTGAGTACACTAGGTATGTAAATCGTATTGGTTTTGTCTATGAAACAGGGTTATTGTACATAGACTAGTACTATTAGAATATATATGTTATATGCGCCAGTTAATTTAATTTTGCTATGTTTAAATATGAATTTTATATTTTTGTTGATTATAATTAGTTCATAATTCTTTATCTAATTATATAGAAAAAAAAAATAAAATTAAATTAAACAGAAATATTTATTGCATTTTTCCTTTTGTAAAGAATTAGTTGACACACTGTAGTTGTTTTTTACTTCTCCTTTTACTATTTGATATTGTGCTTGTTCTTATTAATTGTCGATGTGTGAGAGAAATGATCTAGGAATGCGATTATGTGTAAATGAGACCAATAGAGCTGTTGCTAAACGTTTGCGCTGCTTGGTTAGAGTGCGATAGCGATACAATGAAATATGGACAAACCGACAGACAACGATGCTCCAATACACGACATACGATACATATGTAGATATTTATATTTATTTCATCTGTAATATATACGTTTATTTATATATTCATTAAATAATTATATATTCACTGATATTCATTCTCTAACATGGGTTGTGTGCTTGACAGTTATCGAAAGAAACGGATTTAACGATGATTAAAAGGATATCGATAAACAGATTAATATCTATTGAAAGTAAATATTGAAATAAGTGTGACTGGAAAATTCAGAGGGTTGCCAGATCTCCATAGAGGTAACTGAAACGCGTCATCCACATCGACGTACATGGCTTCTTATAAACATAAACTTATATACATAATTTCCACATAGCTGCCGAGGGACAACTAACTTTGTATATTCATGCTTTGGCTTAGAGCATGCAATAGTTTATGACACACGCACACTTGCAAAAGCATTACTCGTCTTTTGGGGATCATCGGCAATGAAAGCGTTTTACTGTGAAATTACGTGAAACGGAAACTGAAAAGCCACAAAAGGATTACGCCTCAGTCGAAGTTGTCGCTTGGGATCCAAATATAAGCACCTACTGGTGCAAAGCAAAGAGAGACAGAAACACATGGAAAATCGGTTGGTTCAATTGAAAGTGAAACGCACCTTATAAGTACAACAACAACAACGACGGGCTCTCCATTCATTAAATTAAACAAAAAACAAAACGCAGACAGCCAGAAACATTATCTCATAACAAATAAGTTTGAGCGAAGAAAATGTAATACCATTAAAGTGTGTGTATCCGAAGCTGCGCAGATGAAATTACCATTTTATCGGCGCCGCTAGAAAGACATACATTTACCGTCTTTAGTTTTAAAGTAAATACCCAAATGACGCATTGCAGCTCCGCTTTCATTTAATCTTCGGCCATAATCTAGCAGTACTCTGAAAATTACTTGCTCCATAAACGATTTAGATTATTCCGTTGACATGCCGGAATTCGATAACCTTATAGACCACATCAAAAATATTCATCGATAGTTTATATGCCAATTATATGGAGTATAAAGTAAAGAATAATGATTATTTAGTTTTAATCGATTCTTCATTTAAAACTTATATTGTATTATTATCATTATAATCGGATATATTTGTTTTTTATCTTGACTTAAATACTGGTTGTTATACAAAAGGTCTTTTTTAATCATATCTTTCCTATAGCAGCAATATGTTTTAGTTGTTTGATTTAAATGAAAATGACAGCGTATTAAATTCTTTGATAAAGGCAAAGTTTTGTCCATTTTGGTTACAATATAGAAGATCGAAAATCAATAGATTCTATAGAAGCTACAACATACATATATCGGTCTTTTCTAGATCATTCCGACCTTTTTCACGCATTAATAGAAAGCCATGTAGATCTTAAACTGAGAAACTAGGCAGTCAAATTATACACTCTGTACACCCCAGGGTACACAAATTAATTAATAAGGAAATAACTATACAAAATTTAAACAACGTAAATAGGCTTCTTGTTATGAACAGTTAAATAAGTTCAATAAGAAATGTTTATTGCTCAATGTTATATAGTTAAATTATAAAAACATATATTAAGACTGCTTGGAAATTAGTAACAGATCAATATGATAATTCTATACACATTTCTTATGATTCTCATTAAAAGTATACTAATACTTAAGGGGGTCGTGAATTACAAGCGTTTGACCAGAATTCGGGTACTTATGTATGTATGTATGTTACTCTCTTCATTCTCTTTTGGGTATAACAAAATCTTTCAAAAAGAAAACTGGGGCAACTTCCGTTTGGTTAAATCATTGTTGTTGCTCAGCAAAGAAATAAGTTTTAGAAATTCAAAGAAAAACATGTTCACAATACTCTATTTAACAAAGTATAAAGGTGCAATAAACTTTCCTTTATTCTATACGATGCTATACAGAAAAACCATACATACATAGTAATTCTGCAAAATGTAGTTCAGTCAATAAAGCGAGAGAGAATGAGAGAGAGAGAGAGAGAGAATAAATAGCGCTAGAATTATTAAGGTTTAAGAAGAATCGCGTATGTTTTGACTGTATATAATGCAAACAAAGAATGGTACATTGATGTGTTAAAGTAACTTTGGCAAGGAAAAAGTAATTAGAGCTACAGTCCAGCGCGAACGACACTCAAATACCCTTCTATCAATTTTCAGTATTGTAGTAGCCTACAAATTAGAGTACTCGGTGAAAACATTCAAGAGAACAAACAAATTATTTCTTCAACAAAGATTTACACTTTATTACTTTACTACTCATACAATGAGTAACATATATATATTCGTGCAGAATATTATGTCTCACTTTGATTGGCACAGATAAGTTAAGTTATTTCTAAAATCCGAACTTCTCTTCATACAAAAACCTTAATTTCGTCCGATTGTTCCTATGGCAGTTATATGTTATAGTGATCTGATTTTGGTAAGATTTTATATGCATATTATACATATAGAACCAGTAAGAAAAGCAACAGTCGCGCGGCACGCGACAGTGGAATACCCTTCGACCTATGTTCCTATGTATGTGCACATATGCATATGCACATAATTTGAAAATATTCTCGATAGATGGCTTGGCCTTGTTAGCTGACACAAGGGAGGCGGGCGACACAATTGATTTTATGGTCATACTTTCTTAAATAACTGCTGTGTTTATAGTGCGATCGGATTGCAGTTTGGAGAACAAGTAGATATAACTATCAGCTTATTATATGTTAAAGTCAGAAAGTTGTATCTTTTATGCAACGCTTACAAATTGAGTTCACAAATTCAATTATAAATTTGCGGGGGCGGTGGGCGTCGCACCCAACATTTGAAATAAACTTGATCTGCGCCTGGTACACAGAAACCTTTATGCCAAATTTGGTGTCTCTAGCTTTTATAATAGCTGAGATCTGTGTGTTCATCTGGTCATCCATACACCCGGACATCCGGACAGACTGACAGACATGGCTCAATCGACTCGGCTAGTGATCCTGAGCAAGAATATATATACTTTATGGGGTCTCCCACGCTTCCTTCTGCCTGTTACATACATTTGCACAAAGGTAGTATACCCTTTTCTGACCATTTTCAATGGTCGAAGGGTATAAAAAGCCAGATGTAGTAAATTTGTTTACAATATCTTAACATTAACAAAAATCTGCCGATAGTTTGTATGGCAGCTATGCGATATATCGGTCCGATCCGGCTCGTTCCGACTTATATACAGCGTGCAGCAATAAGAAGCATGTGTAGCAAGTTTTGTCAAGATAGCTTTCAAACTGGGAGACTAGTTTGCGTTGCAACAGACGGACAGACGGACATGGCTAGTTCTATGTCTCTGTTGATGCTGATTCAGAATATATATACTTTATATGCTCAAAGAGGTCTGCTCACGTGCATTGCAAGCTACTGGCCAATATTAATATAACCTCTGCAAAGGGTATACAAATGAATGTTGCATATGAATGTCGACTAACTACTGTACTGTTTACTCTTCACATATACGATAATACTTACCTTTACACGAAGTTCACTGCTATTTTGACACTTAGTAGTAGTAGTCGCATGTAATAAGATCTCTTTTCATTAGTTTTCAGCTTTATTTTATGTTCGATTACAAGTCAATCAAAAGATAAAACTGCAAATATTGTACGGTCAAGTAAAACTTAAATCTGATTTGGTGGCCTAACAAACGTAAAACAATCGGAAGAATTGCTTTTACATTGTAGAAAGTTGAAGAGAGTAATCCCGGCAACGCTTGACGCTTGAGATACAAAATGGGCTTTACCCTCGTTTTCCCCCGATAATGTACTTAAAGTTTTGAATGTACGTATGTATATGTGTGCGTATGCTTGGTATTACAGCATTTAATTTCTCATTTTAAATCAATTAAAATTTCTGTTTCTTTTCAACGGCTTTCAAACTTTCTTCTTCGTGTTTTGTTTCATATTAATTTCCGCTTTGTCCGCACAAATACTTTAGTTTCGCTTCAAACTCAACACAATACAATGATGTAAGTTGTGGTATTAACTGGTATAAGGTATAAGGAATCGTAAGGAATTATTTATAACACTTGGGTGGTACAGTTAAAAACCTTTAAAGACCTTTGTAGTAAATTTATAACCAAATATACAAACATATATTTAAATTTTACTATAAACTGTTAAAAATAACTTAAATTATTTTTCTGCTGGGTAGTTCATTGCCTAGTACCCAATTGAATACTATTTAGATAACCATATTTGTAATTCCCTTAACCATATTTATAATTCCCCATTTCTGTTTACTTTTTATTGAACGGAAAATTTAGAAATTGTCGTTGGTCAATGAGTGAAAATCGAGCTGGTAATTGCTTAACTTGCCACAATAGAACAAACAGATTACGACTGAGTTTTGTATGCGCATAATTGCCCAAAGGTAAGTTCGTCCCGGACTAGTTGGGACTTCTTTAATAGAAACAGTAACCTATAAACCTGTGCCGCGAATAGTTCGCCCATTAAAATGTTAGTCGATAAAAGTTGGTCATTGATTTTGAACATCATAAGTGAGTCGCTTTCAGCAGTTCTACCAAAACTAATAAATAAAGCCACATGTTCTTTCAGTTGAAAGATATCTACATGCTAGCACGATTTGTGTACTTTGGCATGATGACTTTTATTTCCAGCCGGAGTTTGGCACAACTTGGAATTATTCTAGCTTTGTGGGAATAAATATTGGAACTCTATCTGCCAGCTTCAATCACAATGTAGTTGACGTAGACTCCCGTGCGGAACAACTAAAGCAAAACGAATTAAACTTTGACGATCTTTCGCTTAAGCTTACAATATCTATCGAGACATCGCACTGCGAGGTATGACATACTTGTTGTAAGAATACAGAATACTCTACTGTACCACTCTACTTCACAGAATTTCCTTGTGTTTGGTGATGAAATTTGTCCATTTGTGGCCTCCTTCACGCAGGCTTCTATGTACTCTATTTGGCGCTCGCTGCACAACAAATTTGTATTTTTATATGTGGCACAGCAGCTGCCAATGTCATGTTTTCAGGATTGTTTTTTCCAAGGTAAGAGAAGAGGGAATACTTTATAGAGTGCATGAAACCGAAACCGAATAACATTTGTTTAAGATTGATAATATAAAGCTCCTTTAGTATACTCAAATATGTATTTATTGAGAAAGTAAACTTGCTGTGGGAATTAATTGATACTTTTACATTTAATTATGTCATAAAAACAGGTTTCATAAATAATATGTTATACAATTCTTCAGAAACGCCTTTCTCTCTTTCAGATCAACCGAATATACTATTTGTTGAAAGAAGCTATGCAAATTCAACTACCTTTGAGCTTAAGACCAACAAATATGTCGGCCCCAGGAAAGAAGAACCAGCACAGCTTCAGCTTTTAGATATTTACAATACTTTCGAAGATCAGTTTCAATTTAAGAGACATCTCTTTCCTGATAAACTGAACAATCTAGAAGGACGCGAAGTAGTTATAGCCGGATTTGACTACAGGCCTTATACGGTCATCAAATATGTAATGTTTTCATTAATATTAAGTATGATACTAGTTTAGCAATCACTTCTTCTACAGGGAACTTTTAGTAATGCCCGCGACATGGGAGTGTCTGCACAGTCGGAGTTAGCAAATGTTTATATTGATGGAACTGAGACACAAGTCGTGCTCAACTTCTGCGAGCAGTTCAACTGTACCGTGAAGATTGACTCATGTATGTAGTACAAATGTATTTTAAATAAATTCCCTCTACCTCATTCCTTTTACATAGCTGATGCAGACGATTGGGGCACAATATATCCGAATTTAACGGGCGACGGAGCCATGGGCATGATCCTGCAGCATAAAGTGGACATTTGCATAGGTGCAATGTACTCGTGGTATGACGATTACACATATCTGGACATGTCGATGTACCTGGTTCGCTCTGGCATCACCTGCCTGGTGCCAGCACCACATCGCCTTGCCAGCTGGTACCTACCATTACAGCCGTTCCAGGGCACTCTGTGGGCAGCCGTTCTGGTCTGTTTGGGCATCGAAACTTTGGGCCTGGTGCTGGCACACAGGAGTGAGCAGAAGTTATATCGCAACTCAGAGCCTCAGAGCTGGTGGGACAGTATGAAGTTTGCTCTGGTCACCACCTTCAAGCTGTTCATATCGCAGTCTGGCAACAGTAATGTGCGCTCTGTCACAGTGCGTGTGCTGCTCTTCGCGTGTTTCCTCAATGACATTATCATCACGAGCATTTATGGCGGCGGCTTGGCCAGCATATTAACCATTCCCAGTTTGGGGGAGGCAGCTGATACCTTACAGCGCATGAGATCCCATAGGTTGGAATGGGCGGCTAACTCGGAGGCGTGGGTATCGGCGATTCGTGGATCCGATGATGTAAGTCAAAGACAAGTAGAGAGATTCACACAGTAAATATAACTTTAACTCTCCCTTAGCCCTTGTTCCATGAACTGCTAAATAACTTTCATATCTATAGCGATAATCAATTGTTTGAATTGGCAGAGCTAGGAAGAATGGGATTCACCGTGGAGCGTCTGCCTTTTGGTACCTTCTTACGTACTCTGCCCCTACTCAGTTTAACTTCATATGTTTCTTCTATTCCTACAGGTCACTTTGCCATTGGTGATTACCTGACAGGCTCGGTGTTAAACCAAATGGTTATAATGCAGGAGGATCTCTATTTCCAGTACACGGTGGCCTTTGTGCCCCGTCTGTGGCCGCTGCTGGAGCGCTTTAATGATTTAGTATATCGCTGGCACTCTTCAGGGTTCGACAAGTACTGGGAGTATCGCGTGGTAAACGACAACCTCAATATACAGATACAGCAGCAGCTGGAAAGCACCATGACGAGCAATGGTCAAGAGGACATTGGCATTGGGCCCGTCACTCTGGGCATGTCGAACTTTGCGGGCATCTTACTCGTCTGGATGTTGGGCGTCATTGTGGCCCTAATAACCTTTGTTGCCGAATTACTGGCATCCAAGTTTAAGTGGCGCCCTAACTAATCGCAGAACCATGCGAGGGGTCTCTTATTTATTAACAACCTTATGCAAGGTGACATCGACAGAGAGGCCCTTGTAAGGCAGCTACACTCATCTGTCCCTTGCAGAAGTACTCGTAATTACCTTCCACTAATTCTTTCTTATTGTAGATCGAACTATGCACTGCACGATGCGTTCCGGGTATTACTATATATTCGGACTACAATAAACTCAACACGTCATAGCTAGCACTAACTTTATCTATCAAGCACGTAATTAGTATTATTCTCTTCCTCAATATTCTATCTTTTTTCCATTTTTCATTTCTATTTGCATGCCGCGTTCTACCGTATCTATTATTCGTTTTTTCTATCAGGGAGGTGGACTTCGTCTGGGTCGTTGGACCACTTGTTAATACATTCATTGTATTCAACGTCCAAATAAAATTCCCTGCAGTATTTACAATACTTTATCAGATTCTTGGCACAATTATTGACAAACATTTTTGCACAATATATTGCAGCATAAGCGGAGTTAGCTTGTGTACATGTGTACATGCATGTTTTTATGTATATGGCATATCATAAAAAGACACTACAGATCTAAGACAATGTCAAGTACCGCAACGAAATGTCAGACACTTTTTTATGGTAGTTTCACTGCGTGATGCGCATTATACAAAGAGCAGATGCCGACGACCCGCGCTGGCTTCGTCATGCGGAAGTTGCGTGAAAGTTCTCGGTTTGTTGAAAGCAATCCCACAGATTTATAACATATTATACCTATTACATACATTTACTTAGGTTATGTACGTTGTGACATGTGGAGTCTGTCGCAGGATATGTTAGTACCACGTCAGGTAATACTGCTCTAGGAGAATGATGACCACAGTTTAGGTTAAGATACAGACAGTGTTTTGGATGTGCAAGTGAAATTCTTGATTGGACAGACGCGGACGATCCGAAAAACAGAGTGCAAAAGCCACAAAGCTTTTCCTCGGGGTATTACTTGTTCGGCATGATCATGTGTGATTGACATGCACAACATGTTGAAGTCTCTGAAAGATTTTAAATCGGCTTTTGATTCGATTTAACTATCAGTGAAAGTTTACGAGTGCTCAGAGCTCTCAGCAAAGCAAATTGTTAACAGATAATGAAATGACTTTCATAAAGCACATAGGTAATTCCAACGTCCCGAACAGCAAAACGTAAGATCTTTTTTTAGTGTGAAAACAATAAAAATAGATCTTTGTTTTGTTGATGTTGTCGATAAGATACATAAATAGCAGTTACCCAGCTCGTTCTGCAGTGTAAATAACACTGCATTCATACTTATCTAGATACTATTTGCAATGTATGGAGATCTGGCAACACTCAAATTGCCAATCACACTTACAAATTAAAATATTCACATTCAATAGATATTAACACTAAGCAATGAACATTGCTTAGTGATTGAACTATATAACGAACTAAAAGACTCGAACGCACGAACTAAATATTGAACTATAGTTCATCGGAAAATGAACAAATGAACTAAGTCCGTGAAACGAACCCAAATCAACAACTCTAGTATGATAAGTCTTATGTACTTAAGTGTCACGTTAGTCGTAAGTTTATTGATAGATAGAATAGTGTTGAATCACGCCAAAAAAAAGGAGAGAGCGTCACTATCGTTTAAAAGAGCTAAGGCAACAAATTATAAAAATTTAAAAGAGCGTAATAAATAATTAAAACTTTAAACGATTATCTCCACAATATATATATTCTTGATCAGGATTCTTATGAAAACTTGCCAAATTTGGTATAAAAGTTCCTGTATACCATACGCAGATCAACTTTCTTTCAAATCGATAAATATCGATTATTAAGTCACATTTAACAGTTGCAACATTCTGCTTCGACATCCGCATATATTAATACTATATACACCTGCATGCACACGTGTCTTCAGCTTATATAAACTGGGCAAAGGCGAAGGAATTGAAGATGAAGAAGACATCAAATTAATTGCGGTTTGGCCCCACCTTTTGAACGATATTCACTTGCTTGTTTGACAGTTGTTTCTGGATCGTAAGCATAAATCCAAGATTCATTGCCAGTAATAATTTGTTTAAAGACACCTTGTCAGTCAGAAAGTATTGCTTCACATGCTTAATTTCACTTCTTTGCTCATCAAAAGTGGACATTGCACAAATCGCCGAATGCACTATTTGTACTTGAGAAAGACAAGCTTAAACTACAAAATAATGATGACTTTGACATGTGATTTGGCACAGATGGCACTAGCAGTTCTACCAACTTAAAAACAAAACGGTTTGCGTGAATCGGTTAACGCGGCAAGTTTAAATTCAAAATTCACCTCACTTTTTGTTCACAGTAGTATAGAAGTATTTTTATTCAACTCCAGGTCATTATTTTGGTTAGAACTCGCATTGAAGTTTATTATCTAACCGAAACAGTACTGCCGGAACAACAGCATGACCTCTAGCCATGTACATAACATATAACATATATAAAATACATATATAATAGCCAAATTTGTCATTAAGGTTACTACACTCTATGAATTAAACAGTTGCTAGAGTCTATAAGTTAGAGACATGTGTTTTTATCGTATTGATGTGTGTGTTGAAAGTGGTAGTTAAGATATGATATGTATGATATGTTTACATGTATCAGTAAATATGTACATATGCTGCATGTAACATTTGCGTATGTATGTACATGTCAGTTGAGGACAGCGGGGAAAAGAGAGTTGCCACCATATTTGAAGAAGTTATGTTTTAAATACTGCGGCTTTTGATTGTGTTTGTTTTTGTTATTGTATCTACAGCTGCACTTACTATACCTGACGCGTGTTGCGTTGCCCATGCTAAATGAGGCAGGCACAATGAAAATACATATTTCACTTGGTTCAAACTTGCGGGACGGCGACACATTCAATTGACGTCGAATCATAATTTTTAATATGGCGTATGGCGCACTTACGAATGTGAAAGTGAAAGAGCGCATAGCTTATGCACGGGCCTAATAAAATGACGATTAGTTATTTAATTATGAAAAAAGCTGCGATTGCGACAATCCCAGACACAGGCAGTCAAATAATACAGACAAACAAACAGACAGGGATTGCAAAAGGGGAGACAGAGCGCATGGAGGCGACAATCGGCGCCGCATCGAACATCGTTTTGGAACAACTAACATACGCCACAGTGTACGGCGACAAACACATACACACACTGATGAATTGATTATATTTGATTAAACAATTAGTTTCTGCTGCACGTTGAGACTTTCGATTGTCTCGCCGACAGACAGACTGTGCTTGCCTTGGTACAGGAGAAATCTTTGCAATCTTGCAGATAAGAAATGCATTACAAATGCTAAGTTCGACGGCAACGTTGCAAATGAGTTTCTTACACAAATGCAGCAAAGACACTAAGTTGCGAGAACGAGTCGCAAAACCAGTGCAGTTACCCATCAAATATATCTGCAAAGTGCAAACAAAAAAGGCTTAAAAAAGAGACAATGCAACTACGCAAGACATCAATCATAAACATACATATGTAGCTGCTGTAGAACTGAGTTACTCCGACAAAAGAAGAGGCTTTGCCCTACAAGTATTCATAGCAAGAAGTGTGACAAATTCCAACGACAACTTTGATTTTCTTACACTCATGGGCCGTAAACTAATACCATGCGTTCGTTAAATAAAGTTTCTCTTTAAATTATTGTTATACTCTGCGATGATTGGTAAGAAAGGGTATACCATATTTATGCAAATGTATGTAACAGACAGAAGGAGGCGTGGCAGGTCCCACAAAGTATATTCTTATATATAGTATATTATATATATATATCTTAGTATATTCTTACTAAGTATCACTAGCCGAGTCGATTAAGCTATGAAAGTCCGTCCAGATGAACACACAGATCTCAAAAATCAAATCAATAATACAAATTCAAGTCAATTTGTGAGCGACATATTCAAGATAGAACTTTCTGACTTTTACATAAACTTAGCTATTTGAAATATCTACATATACTCTTAATTAAAATCCGATCAGAAAATAAACACAGAAGTTATTACATAAACTTTGATTGCTTGGATTTTGTATGTATGTAAACGAGCATGTCGTGACGTCACTGCAATGCTTCTGACTCTTCTCTTCTTTTCTATGCACACGCATTCAAAGGTACACATATATGTATGTGCCTGGCCAATGAAATGTTACATGCATACACACGTATTCACATACAGACGTTTGCATGTACGTTTAAACATCGTGTGAAGGGTATTCAACTGTCGAGTGCGTGCCACTGTTGCTCTCTTTTTTTTATTTGTTGTGCCTTAAAATAAGTTTTATAAAATCTAAACTGGCTAATATGTTTCAGAAATCGTTTTGCTCAGGTGGATGGCGTATATGTCATAGTCGAGTTTGTTTTGCTTGTTTTCAATTTGTTTGGTAACTTTTATCCCAAGACATCGGCCTGCGTTGTGTGTACCCTCCCTTTAAAGCCCAACATAATCTCCAAAGACTATTACTATTAAACTAAGTTAAAACTTACATACAGGATAGGATTAGGATATTGATATTATTATATGTATTATCATATACATACAAATGTATATAAACAATGGAGATGATGGCTGCGTGGTGGTACGGGTGGCAACGCTGCAGGCGCCTATCGATAGAACCAGAGTTGCAGTAATGTAGAATAATCGAACAGTCAGTTTAAAAGGGAGTTGAAGTCGAGAAGTTGAACGAGAGAGTCGTTGATAAAGTTGTCATTGGAAGAGAAGTTGTAAAAGGCAGACAAATCGGTTTGCTTTTTAAAATAAAGATGTCGATCTGTCAAGTCGGACTGTCGTTAGTCATATTGCGAGAACATCCAACTCCTTTTTGTTAAAGTAGAGTGAAGAAACTTATTATTTGTACTATCTAATATGTACTATGTACTATATGTACTATTACCTAATGTATCAATGCCAATAAATATTACAAGTATATATTCCAAATGATTTTAAATATCTATTTTTGAACATGGTATGGAAATAAAAGTAAAGTATGCATTTATTTTAAATGAAAACACTTTGTTAATGGATAAACGTAAATGTTTCTGGGTTTTCAGTCATTAGGGGAAGCCTAATGGTAAATGGGGCATATTCAGTATAATAATCATTCACTCTTTGCACCAATTTGGATAGGAGAAAAGGCACAAAAGATAATTATGAAAGTTTGTGGTCAAGCAATCCACTTTTGACAGAGCGCAGAGATTCTTTCTCAGCGCAGTTTGCGCTGATCTATGGTTCGCTACTGGCTTTAGTTGAACGGTAATCTAGCCAGCAAAAGTGAAACTTGTGGCTGGGAATTGTCTTATCACAGCAAGTCAACCAGCGGGTCTGCCTTTGTATTTGGGTTTGAGTGCAACTTGTGCCTCTCAGCTGCCAGCTTCAATCTCTTGGCCAGATAAAAGGGCAACGTGTGAATTTTGTACAATGAACTTGAAATATGTTTTGGAGAGACCCGAAGGAAAATTGTAAAGCAACCACAAAAGGCAGCATCATCCGCCGCGGCGGTGTCATTGTGTAATTGGGGATCTTTTACTTTTCGCGCGCTTTGGAAATGCAAATGCCTTCGCATTGAATACCCCGAGTCCAAAGTCGAATTGTTTTACCTTTACATGTCGTTAATTGACATTGCAGCCACAAACAAAGAGTATACATTGGGAAAGAATTAGCTACAATATGCCCAATTCCAGATTTGGATTCATTTCAGACTTACCTTGTTTTGCTTGCGTCGTAACAAATGAGGTGCCCCGCCCGGAGGCTGTAGGGGCACGGCTGGCTCCAGAGAGTGACCTCTTGCACAGGTCGCGGCGGTTTGAGTGCCAGTTTTTTTAGGCTCGCGATACGCTTGTCGCACATCAAAGAGACGTCGTCAATGCGTTGAAGTACCTGCAACAAATGCAATGCAAATGATTTAGTTCCAAAGGCAAGGTATTAAAAACTCGCCACCAAAAATAGTTAAAACAAAAAACAAGTAGAGAAAGCTGCCATTTCTACCCATTGTTCCTACGGTAGCTATATGTTATAATGGTTCGATATTTATGAAATATATATATACTCGTACTAATATCAGTAGGAAAGCTACAGTCAACCATGCCCGACTGGTATATACCCGCTACCCACCGGACCAAAAGGGTTTCATAAAAATATACAAATTCTTTTACGTATTTTGTCTTGCATACTTTCAGGAAGCGGCTTCAAAATCAGTACATTTTAATTATTTCTTAAATTACTTTTATGTTAATTATCCAATTGCAACCAAATTTTAAGAAATCATTTGGGCCTTCATAGTTATTGTGTTTCCCCAAAAAGGAACAATCGAACATTAAAATTACGCTTAGGATTACATTTTTTGCGATTTACGGGGGCGGAAGTGGGCGTTGCGCACTCAAATAAACTACATCTACGGTAATTATAATAATTACAATAATCTAACTATTATAGTCTCTGAGATCTAGGTTTTCATACGGACAGGCAGACAGACGGACTATATCGACTTGGCTGTTACTGCTGATTCTGAATTTATGTATATATAGTTTGTGGGGTCTCTTCCGCCTCCTTCTGTCTTACATACATTTTCGGTTGGCACTAAGTTATTATACCCTTCTACTCTATGGGTAGCGGGTTTAAAAGCAAGCAGGAAAACTAAAGTTGACTGTGCTATACCCCGCAACCACTTGACTTATCTTCTGGCTAAAATTAATATGGTCTCTGTAAGGGTATACATTTGTAAATGTCCGTGAATTAAGGTCGTTGCTGTTAACAAATATACAATATACAATAATATACAATTCTGTATGATTATATATAACTATTATAAGACCAATCAGAGGAAATAAAAGCCTAATGCTGCCAGGGTATTTATATTAATATTTTATTTATATTTTAATCAAAGTGTCAAACAGAAATAAACTCAATCAAAAGTGTTTCACTCCTCACAATAACGACTCAAGTGTATTGTTGATAAGATCAGACTTAAATACTTTGATTTAGTGAGTAAATAATCATCTAATTAAAGTTTTCTTTCGACACTGTCAATGTAATGCAAGTAACCTCTTGAGTAGATACATATACGATACACACAAACACGGCTATGTGGGAGAATAAAGCGTTATTCGCACGCGATTTCTCTGTGATTTCTTGAGTGAAAAACTAAGTAAAGCCAGGGAAAAAAGAAAAGTGTGTGGAAAACAAAAGTAAAGTCTGCCAAGCTGAGTTGAGGTGCCGCAGGTGTCATGTCACAATGGCAATAATTGAATTTGTGCTACAATCACGTAGGCACACTTGTCAGTTACACTATTTTTATACCCTTACAGATAGTATATTCATTTGGGCCAGAGGTTTGTTTATATTTTGATTTAGCATCGAGAGAGAAGTAGAACCAGCCATGTCTGTCTGTTCGTCTATTGCAACGCAAACTTGTCTGTCAGTTGCTAAGATTATAAATAATGGAAGAAATATATCCCATGAAAAATATGTCCTTGCACAGGAACAATCTAAATACAACAATGATTTTTAAACAAAATATCTCAAATGTGACGTTAACAGAGTTAATCTATCGTTGTTTTTAGTTCTTTGCATGAATATGCGGTGGAATTTGCAGTCCCGTTACCGAGTTTCACAATGCAAAGAATAACTTGACAGCTGCTTTTCCGCTTTTTTTTGCTTTTGTTTGATTTTGAAATATTTAAATATGAATTTTATATTTTTGTTGATGCTAATGACTTCAAAGTTTTTTATCTAATAATATAGTAAAAAAAAATTAAGGAAACCCTAATTATGTTAATGAAAAACTACTTTAAACGTAAATATTCATTGAATTAGTTCAAATTCAAAGAATTTGTTGACACACTGTATATCGGACACCCTGCAACTATTTTCATAAAATACAAATACAAATACATTGCTTAATATAATCTCAAACCTACAAAATTTAAAATATTTATTATTTGATTATTTGTATGCGGTAACTGTTGGAATAAATGTGATGTCTTGATCTGTAATGTTTATTAGCATAAGAGTAAATCAGCTGTTCTGGTAAAGCATAATGTAATGTAAAATAACATAATTTAAGTTACTTGTCCACTTGCTCATGGAATGTCGACAAGAAAAGAAGTGCACGAAGCACAATCTTGGATTTAGTAATAGACCTTTAATTCATTTTATCAATTTGGATTTATTAGTTAACCTCTGACCCTTAGTCTAGCTTTGTATGTCCCATCACTTTTCTTTTTGATAGTAACTATTATATAAAACTGGCATTGAAACTATCGGTGAAGACTAAGGCGAGAAGCAATAAATGTATATACCCTTTGACAAGCCAAATTTAACCTATAATATTATTTAATATGTGTATTAAAACTTTAAGGTAAATAAACAAGAACCAAAACGACAGAGATTACAAGACATTGATGTTAGTTATCCGTTCGCAACCAGAAATCATATAGAGTTATTGTGCTCACCAAAAATGGCGGAAGGGGTCGTGACCACGTCTAAATGAAACTTAATCCAAATTAGGTAGTCCTACACTTGCAATCTAGAGAGGTAGAGAGAGAAACGGTTATATCGACTCGGCTGTTGATAGTCAAATCAAACAAAATTTCTAATGTATATTTACGTTTATATATATATATGTCGCATCGATATTATTATTAATTTTATTATTTATTAAGTACCATCACTAATATAAATCATTATCTTGTAATGCATTAATAAAGAATGCACTAATAAAGAATGACTAACAAAACATAGGTAGATTATTTATATCTGTCATTCTCATCCATCCTCTTCCTTCTTGTGCTTTCTCTTGCACACGATCCACAAGCACAATAGAGTTGACTGTTCTGCGTAGCCTCGGTCTGACAATGAGTAAGAGCGAGACAAATATAATGCGTAACAGAATAGATAATGCAATAATTGCAATCAATGCGTAATTACTAACTGGCGCCAAGAGGACACGTGAATATACTGTGTCTATGTATTGTGCTAGCATAATTGAGAAATTTGAGTCAGTCAAAAATTGAATTTCCTTAATTTGGGGGCATCAGTCGCCACCCGGCAATTATATAATAAGTGCATCTAGAAAACAACTGGCTTTTGCCAATGTCATGGCATTTGACATTTTGCATAATGGCCTCTGGCGGCAACTTTCACTTTATTTCCACCAGGTTCGGCATTATGTGCTAATCATAGGTGCATCTTCAGCGTGTTTCGGCGTGGGTCGGCGAAAGGCTGTCGCCAGGCTGCGAAGGGGCCGCAGGTTTTCTTGTGACCAGTTTGGTTAGTTTTCGTTAAAAAATCCATGCAACAAGCGCTTTAAATCAAATAATAAATTGCAGCTGACGATGCGCTAACAAAGACCAAGAGTATTTTGCAATCTGTTAAATTGTTATTTATTCGGCCTGTGTTTACATAAATATTTGTTAACTTTCTTAGAGCTGTCGAGTGCGGCTTAGCTTATTTTATTCCATAAGTTAATGAATGAATAGTATTTTAAAGAATTAAAATTAATTCAAAATATGAAGAAATTTTTCGTACTCCTTAAACATTTTATTTGAATTGACATGTGAAGTAGCGAAACTAACAGGACCAGTTGGTATTTTTTCAAGATATTCCGCAACTCTGGCCACGACCCGTTATCGCAACTTCCATTGACCTTTGCAGGAGTGTCTCCACCGCACATGTTGCCACTAGCGGTGAATGAACTGAGTGCACAAGTCTCGTAGATTGAAATGTTATAACATTATGTTAGATACATATGCACATACATACATACATAAGCTATATACATATCTCAAGTATATGCCGGAATCTGATGGTCAGACTCAACCATCTCAACCTCCTGTGCCTTTCGGATCGTGGCCTTTCGTTTCCTCGACGACATTTGGACCGTTTTCCTTCAGCTTCAGTTTTTGACTGACCCGAATTTCTCAATTATGCTAGCACAATACAGACACAGTATAGGCACTCGTCCTCTTGACGCCAGTTAGTAATTACGCAGTGATTGCAATTATTGTATCATTCATTCTATTACGCACTATATTTGTCTCGCTCTAACGCATTGTCAGACCGAGGCTACGCAAAACAGTCAACTCTATTGGGCTTGTGGATCGTGTGCAATACAAGGCACAAGTAGGAAGAGGTGCATGAGAATGACAGATATAAATAATCTTGCTATGTTTTGTTACTCATTCTTTATTAGTGAAGACACACATTACAAGATAATGATTTATGCTGGTGATGGTACTTAACAACTAATAAAATAACTAATAATATCGATTCGACATACATACATATGTATGTACATATATATTACAAATATATGTACATAGAGGCCCTTCTGGCTTTTAGATGCAAACGTTTCCTAAAAAAAGAAGTATACCCTTTCTTGACTACTTTTAATGTTTGTCGGGTATGAGTGTGCATAGATTGTGTTATCGAACAACACTTGGGAGATCGAACTATGTCGTAATGTATCTTCAGTTTTGCAATCATCAGATTGAGTAAGTAAACTAATTGCCATTGAGTGATAAACATTTTTAGATCGCAAGGATATCCAGTTCGTAAACTGGTCAAACTGGCAAAGACTGGAATGAAAGCGGTCCAGTGTGTATGACTGAACTGTGTCAGAATCATTACGAATACACACTCACACTTACACACACACACAAACTCTTTGGAAATCCAGAAAAAATGTAAATGCTAAGAATATACCCGCAGCGAGTAAACAGGTTTGAGCTGACCAATTTTGACCATGCCCACGACAACTTTTTACAGATTCGTTAAAAAAAAGAATTTCCTATGAAAATAGGTCAAAATGTAACTATTGAAACCTGGATAGCATATCAAGATAATAACAAATTTCTGGCTCAAATATTATAATTATATATTTATAAGACAAATCTTTATGAATATGTGGCAGAGTTAAGCCAAACTTAAAAAGTGCCAAAGTAGCTGCTCGTCTTAACATACTTTCACACAGATGAATGGCACACACATACAGTCAAGTAACTCTTTTCCCAAATGCACATGTTAATGTTATTTACATATGTATGTGTAAAGTGTTTCTTGACATACTGTACATGTCTTATATCGAACAAGACTATCAAACATGTTTGATGCTGCAAATGCTGTTGGAACTCGAGAAGTGTTTGATATTGTGAGATTCAGCCACATTTTGACAATTTGTGCGCCTTTAGTTGAAATCAGCAACAAGTTAGTATATATTATATATATAAATATATATTTGTTTATATGCATATATATATTTGTTATTTATTGAATATTATCAGAGCACCTCCGAGTAGTAAGAATCATTTTCATCGATACAGAATTAATCATATTATGAGCAACTTTACAAATGGAAAATTGTGGCTTATTATGGACTATTTTACTTCCTGTGCAAAGTCAATGCAGTAAACCGGTTAATAGATGGCATTAAAGGCCGTAATTGTACATGATATCTGCAACTCATTGAAAGAATTCTTCATTAGAATTGCAGTCGCTGTTATCTAACTGTACTCGTATCACGTCGATAAACTGCAGATGCCGACAATGCTGCAACAGTAAGAACCAGTCTTGAATTATATCAAGCCTACATAGACTGCAAAGCAAAACAATTTCTAGCGCCACTTTTCTCAATGTAGTCAATCATCTGTGGCATGTACAGGGAAGCTACAGACATACATACATGCATATATACACAGCACCATACATATACATGTATGTACATACATACGTATGGGTCAACAGCCTGTGCATTGAGTATTGATAGCACATTTTGTTACATTCATTAAAAAAGCAACTTTATATGTAGCATGGCCCAATTAAGTATAACAATATAATATAAGTATATAATAAAATATAATATTAATATAATAACAAGAAATGAAATTTGACAGCTAATCCATTCTGTGCAGATTAACAGTTTGTCTTGAAATTAATGTATTTATTAATGTATTATTAATAAGCATACTAAAAGGGTTTTTAAATTTACTCAAGCAATTATATTTGTCGAGGCGCCGACAATATCCAGGGAATGCCTTAAACAATTATTGACCGCCGTTGGCAAATGTCCATGGAAAAAATGAAGGAATGAAATATGATGTTTTATTCTATAGGGAAATAATACAGTTTGCAAGGCATTACAAGATTACCTTAAATCTAGTCCCAAGTCTACATACTCCAGTTTCTCTTCCCCCACTCTTGGAAATAGCCAGACGAACTGATCTGATCGGACGCCCGAAGCATAGCTTAATTCTAAGTTAAATCGCTGTGACATATTACAACTTATGTCGGCATGTAAAAGTTAAATAAGTTAAAAATAAAACACCCGATTCTACCCATAGGGTAAAAGGATCTACCTATAGAAGGTAGAAGGGTATAATAACTTTGTGCCAACCGAAAGTGTTTGTAACAGAAGGAGGCGTGGCAGACCCCACAAACTATATATATCATTTAGCATTAAAAGCCGAGTCTATATAGTTTTGTCTGTCTGTCTGTCTGTCTTTCTATCTATCTATCTGTCTGTCTATCTGTCTGTCTATCTGTCTGTCTATCTGTCTATCTGTCTGTCTATCTGTCTATCTGTCTTTCTGTCTATCTATATGTCTATCTATCTATCTATCTGTCTGTCTATTTATCTGTCTGTCTGTCTGTCTGTCTGTCTGTCTGTCCGTCTGTTTGTTTGTCTGTCTATCTGTTTGTCTGTCTATCTATATGTCTGTCTATATATCTGTCTGACTGTCTGTCTGTCCGACTGTATGAATATTTTTTATAATTGCACGCAGATCAAGTTTATTTTAAATTATTAAATTATTAAAAGCTAAAAGATTTATGAAAATTTGGTTGCAATCGAATAATCAATATAGAAGTTATTTAAGCCATTTTAAATATGTATTGATTTGGAAGCGCCTTCCTAAAAGTATGCAACGTAAAGTACGCCAAACATGGAACTTATGTATTGAAGAAATCGTTTTGGTCAGCTGTGTAGTGGGTATATCAGTGTCGCGCACACTCAACTGTAGCTTTCACACTTGTTTTTTATACCCTTCCACCATTGAAAATGGTCAAAAAAGGGTATACTAAGTTTGTGTATGTATGTAACAGGCCGAAGGAGGTGTGGCAGACCCCATAAACTATATATATTCTTGCTCAGGATCACAAGCCGAGTCGATTGAGCCATGTCTGTCTGTCTGTCTGTCTGTGTGAACGCACAGATCTCAGCTATTATAAAAGCTAGAGTTACCAAATTTGGCAGGAAGTCTCCTGTGTACTATAAGCTGATCAAGTTTATTTCAAATGTTAGGTGCCCCGCCCACCGCCCCGGCAAATCATTAATTTAATTTTTGAAATCAATTTGTAAGCGTATTCTCCAAATTGCAATCCGATCAACGACAATAAAGAGAAGAATGCTGAACGACTCCTTTAAATGGTAAAATAACTGTTTTAGAACGTTCTTTTCATGTGAAGCGATACATAGTTAAAATTGTCTTGAATCGATGCTTTCAAAACATATGAAAATAAGTCAAATTGTCAAGTTTGCCAATGTTATAATACCATTTTAGAATAGACAGAATGGCGAACATGACAAAAATACTTTAGCTTCCTTGTTGAAGTACAAGAATATACAAATCTGTTTTAAATAATTATAAAAGAAATGCTCACCTGAGATACAAGCGCTTTGGTTTCTGGAGTTGTGCTTTCTAAAAAGATTTTCTTGAATTCACTAGGACTAGATAACTTGAAGTCTGAAGCAGATGCAATAAAAGCCTGAATTTCATGGAGACTCTGTTCAGCTAATTCAGCTGAAACCGAACATTTCTCTATGCGCTGAGAGGCCAGCAGCTCCACACCATTGGCACACCATTGATTAGCCTAGGAAATAGGAATAAGTAGTTATTGTTATCAAAAATAAACAATAATATTAATAAGCCGCACCTTTTCTACTCTCTCCATGAGCTCGCTGTTCTTGGCCAGTATTTCAAGACGCTTAGTCAGGCGTACTGTGATTATTTCGCAAACACGCTGCAGTTCATCACACTTTGGCTGAACAATCTCCCAGGGGTACACACCACGCGAACCGATCAGCTGCTGGCCTGCATGCACAACCTCCTCGGCGTGGTCCACGTCTACTCGAATTACATCACGGAATTGCTCCGTTTCCTGTATAAGTGTGCAGACCCGCTCTACGCTCTCGCCGATCTCAGTCATGTCAGCCACAGTCTTCAGATGTACGTCAAATATGTTCTGCAAACATTAGGGCAAGTACATAACATTGTTTCAAATGATTCATCATTCAACTGACCTGTAACTCACGAAACTCCTGCTCGAACATACGCAGATGCAGACACTGTTCCAAGCGGTTGCGGTGGGTGCGCCAGAACTCATCGAAGCGCCTTTCTGTTTCCTCCAGTTGCACAAGCAGTCTACGATAATCGCGACAATCGTCATAATGTTGGGGTTGCTTAAACTTATATTGTTGGTGATAAATAATTTTTTGGCGATGTATTTGCTGCCCTGCACTGGCTCTGCACATTGATATTTTGTTCGTTATCATTCATTCATTTTGTTTTAAGGATTTTATATTTGAAAATGTGTTTGCGACAGACAGGCCACGTCGGGGGAGATAAGAGACAAAAGACGACAAGCGCTTTATGAGTGAGATGAGCTACAAAATATACAAGTTGTGTGTGTCTGTGTCTGTTCAAAGTGCTTGTGCTTCGTGGGAAATTGTTTTCGACAATATATATACAGAAGATTGCAATGTGTACCATAACTTATGTTATATGAACCATAAAATAAAGTTCATCTTCGGCATTCCGAATGTTGTATATCCTTGCAATTGTATGAAACCATAAATCATCATTCTTTATTCATTTTATTTATTATATTTCTATGCTGAAGTATCTTGGCTATTTACTGTAACTATCAATTATTCTTGAAAGGTTTGTATGAAAGTGTTTTATTTACAATTACAAAATTATTTATAGTAATAGGAGATTTTATCCAACGCCTATTTCAGACGATTCTTTGTATTTTATACAAGTTGTCTAATTTTAATGAAATGTTGTGAGTTTTGTTGCGATATTTTGATCTTTAGTAATTTGTGTGATATATAAATGCAATCAAGCTCTGTCTGAATCACATAAACAAGTGTTTATAGCGAACAGAAGACAAGACAATATTAAAACACAGACTTGCTTACGTCACAATAAACGGACACACGGACGATTATATATACATATTCATTTATATTATATATACATATTCATTATAAACATCGAGTATGTTTAATTCTCTTCGACATGATTATGATTTACTGCAAGGATACTGAATACATATTGCTCTTGTTAACTAAATTTCAATAAATATTGGTTAGAAGTATCAACTACATGCAATGCAATCAATACATATCTTATGTTTTATTTTAGATATTTAACATAAGATGCGTATATATATGTATACTTAGTAATAGAATTAAAGAAATGAACTACTGCTATTTTAAGTATTTGAAGTTCGTATTTTAGTTGATAATAAAGCTTTGTGTTCTTTGTTCCAAGTTCACGGAAAACAAAGAATTATATAGTAACAAGAAGCAAGTACCAATTTCTACAATCAAGCACGCACAACAGTAAGATTTTCTTTGCCTATATGTCAAAACCCTTACTAGCACACTATTAATTCTCATAACCAAAGTATTTGTCGTATATTTTTGCGCACGTATTTAAAGTGTAATAAAACCTTTTGGACAATTTTTTCCCTGTTATATCCAACAAATAAAACTCTAGTAAATACGTGTTTACGAACATATGAAAATTGTTATGAAATTCAGTACTATATCTTTTTTTTGCTACATTTCATATTTCTTTTAAATAATGTTTCTCTTTGTAACACGACACGTAGTTGCTCGTTACGAAAAGAATTTCGGAAATATGATGGTCTGCTCGGATTGTAATAACTAAACATTCTCAAAGAGAAAACTACGAGTATAACACATTATTATAAAAATATTAAAACCCTATTGAAAACATACAAATGACAGAATATGAAGCAGATTGTTTATTTCTAAACATTTATTTTAAATAAATGATAACACAATACCAGTGCAGAGTTAAAAAAAAACCGAATAGACTTCAAGTTAGTAAAGAATTTAATTTAATATGAAAACTTTGTTTTCTATTAAGGTAAGTAACAAAACAACGTGAAAAACTTTAACTACCCTTGCAGTGTCAATCAAATGTGATTCCTTAATTACGAAACTGATCTAACAGATTGTATAAAAATATACAGTGAGTCAAGTAACTCTTTACACATTTTAACATGTTATTATGTATATATGTATGTTTAAAGTGTTTCTTGACATACTGTATATATAATTGGAAAAGTTTCGAAACAATTTATGCATTTATTAAATGCAGAATGGGCATTATCATCTGCAAGGGTATAGAGTTTAAAGAGAATACTATAACAGGGCAGTTCAAGAGACACCAAATTTATATACTTTTGTGTACTACCTTTCAATCGCACTAACATTTCCGGTGCGTTCGGAAAATTCTTTAAGTTCCTCGTTAGATTTGATCTTGTCCAGCAGAGTCTCACCATGTCTAGCAGCAGCTAAGATTTCTTCCTAAAAGTAAAGAAAAGACTCAGTCAACATAAAGTTATAGAATTGTTCTCATAAGAGTTACCTTTAGTCGGGCATAGTCAACTCCCTGGTCTACTAATAGCTTTCTAGTAGCCTCTACTGAGTTAGGAAACTCCGTGTCGTGTATGGCTTGAATAAACACATCTAATTCGGCAGAGACTTGATGCGTCAAGCTGGAAAACTTCTCAAGTGACTGAGAATTGAAGTTAAGTTAAGTTAAGTTACATATCAGTTTTTATGCCTGCTTCTTAACCTACAATTCTCTGTTGTATCCACTCGTGATGTGAATAGATGAGTGAACCACCCATATCGGGGGTCAACTGACTAGTGTCAATAAACTCATGTAGATCAGAAAGAGCTGAACACACAATGAGCCTAAAGCGGTATTCGTCCTTGGAAGAAAACTTTGAGCTCACTTCAGAGATGGCCTTCTGAAAGAGTCCCGATGGCCGTAGAACATAAACCACATGAATGATACCGGGAAAGTAAATCTAAAAGCAATATTATACATGATTAATATCAGTTTGGTTTTAGGTAGTAATTATAATTATACCGATATCCGCTGTAGCGCTGTCTTCACTGAAGTCCATCTGTCCTTACGACGATCAATTATCAAATGGAAGCCGAGATCAGCATCTTGGAGGCTACAAAAGTAAAATGTTCACATGGAGTCAGACTGATAATTGCTTCACTTCACTTACGAGGGCACTGAGCTAAGGTACAAAATAAGTTTTTGGTAGTCCGACTCTTCTATAGCATTGAAATTATTGTTGTCTGGAAAGATGATAAGTGGGCAACCTTCCTGGGAACGACCTCCTGTGATAATGGCGTGTTGTGGATGCAATAAATCGGCTACATCAGCTATGTTGAGCACACCCTCTCCACTCATGGCAGCTGCCGCCTGTGCCGGACTTATGTGCTGCAATAGTGAATTAATCTGTTCCGAGGGCCTTTGCGAGTTGAGGGCTTCTGCAGCATATGCCACACCCTGTGAATTCACGGAAGTGCTGGAGTTGCTGCTGATTGTGGACGTGGTATGCTGGAGAAGTCCTGCAGGCCGGTTGGAGTGTGCAGGAGAATTGCTGAGTGATTGGAATATCGCTGTTTGTATTGAAGCCCCACTGCTAACAGAGATCTGCGAATCAATCATTTGATGGTTAATAACTTGCTGCTGCTGCTGCCGTTGCTGTATCTGAGTTGCACGCATCACAATTGACTGAGATTCGACCAGCGCATTTTCCACATCATTGTCTGCTGTCAAAAGAAAGAATCATTAAAAACTCATCATTTAAGTTGTTTTAGTTTGCTTCAAAACTTTTATTTTAGCGCACACACTCGCTTACTAATAAACAAATAATATTCAGAGAAAATTGCCTTAAGTGAATTCCAACTTTATTTTAAATGGATAACAGGAGTCAAAAGATAACTTCGGCAAACCGAAGGTTTTTTGTATACCCTTCCAGGTTTTGTCATGCCTTCCATCTGAGTTTTCTTATACTCGTTATATATAATGGTACAACATTTTATAACAATGTTCATGTATTCGTTAGAACCTTTTAATAGGTTTTTTTTTTGGATTTCTGATTCTTTCTTTCTGATTCCTATAATACTAACATTATAGAATCTAGCTGTCCGATTTGATGTGTTATTCTAAAAAACAATTCTCGTCATCATAAAAGAAACCCTAGGTTTGGCCGATTCTTCCTATGTCTATATATAAAACTAGCCCGATTGATGAATTTATATAGATATTGTTATACAAAAAAGGCTGAGGTAAAAGATTTGATTGCAATATCTTGAAAATAACAAATACATCGATCAGTTCCATGGCATCTGTACGTCATATCTTTTTCTTATTTACGATGTGCTGCAATGCGACTGTGGGCCAACTTCCAATTAGATAGCTCTAAACTGAAATACTAGTTTGTGTAGCAGCTGACAGAAGGACGGACAGACGAATATGACCAGATCGAGTGCTGTGCGAGTCCACTGCTGATCGGAGATATCTCCTACGATGAACTATGCTTATGTAGTTAGATCGTTGAGTCCTGCATGAATGCAATCATCATTATTATGGTATATATTAGTACATTGTTATTATTAGTACACCATTCATGAATATATTAGTACACATTTTGGTGTACTCACTGGCAATGAGTGAATGGTTTGTTTTGCCCTGCATGGTAAATTACTATACTCAAATATTGTCAATCTCATGCAGTTCTTTTACCCTTCGACCATTGAAAGTGGTCAAAAAAGGGTATACTAAGTCTGTGTAACAGGCAGAAGGAGGTGTGGCAGACCCCATAAATTATATATATTCTTGCTCAGGATCACTAGCCGAGTCGATTGAGCCATGTCCGGTTGTCTGTCCGGATGTCCGGATGACAAGATGAACACACAGATCTCCGCTATTATAAGAGCCAGAAACACCAAATTTGGCATAAAGGTTTCTATGTACCAGGCGCAGATCAAGTTTATTTCATTTGTTGGATGCCACGCCCACCAACACAATATATAAGCGCTGTATAAAATATGCGACGTTTTAAACTTTAACATATACTAAGCTGAATTAAATATCTACGTATTCTCTAAATTGCAATTTAATCGGACAATAAACACAGAAGTTATTTAAGAAAGTATGAAAACAAGTGCTTGTGTCAGCTAACAAGGGAGACAGGCGACCGGGAAGCGCAGCGCCATCTGTCGGGAACAATTTTAAAGCGTGTACATCTGTATATGTGTATGAATTTAACAAATTAAACTATACCCGAACTCGGGTCGAAGGGTATCCCACTGTCGCGTGCCGCTCGACTGTTGCCCTCTTTTTTTTACAGAATAAGTGTCAAATCTTTTCTCTGCTTTTAACTTTGCCTTAGCTTTTTATTTACTATATATGTATTAGTTATACTATCAATTGTAATTATATCAGAGAAGTAAATATATAAATTAATAAAGTAAACACTTTTCGTGAGTTATTTCAGCGCTGTTCGCAACCTCTTCAACAAATAAACATTAAAGTAGATTAATGAATGAAATGCCAATCTAGACAATAGGTACAAGTAAAACTCTGCCAAGGTAATCTTTCAAGATCTGCATTTTCAGCAGTTATGAATGAAAATAGTTGTACTGAGAATATAAAACTATAGTGCCCTACATATATACATATCTCTCTTTACATTTATCTTTCATTATATTGAATGATCATCAATTAATGGGACGATTATTTTAATAGCAGCTATATATATATATATATATATATATTATAGGAATCTGTTTTAATGAATTTTTGACATCTTTTCTTTAAACCCTTGCAGAGGGTATATTAATTTTGGCCAGAAGTTTGCAAGGCACCTGAGCAGACATATCTAACCCATTGAAGTATTAATAGGTATGTTGTATATATATATATATAATATATATATTCTGAATCACCATCAACAGAGAAACTAGACTCTCAGTTTAAAAGCTATCTTGATGAAACTTACTACACATGATTCTTATTGCTCCACGCTTTATATAAATCGGAACAAGCCGGTTCGGACCGTTATGTCGTATAGCTTCAATAGAAACAATCTGCCAATGTTTGTTATTTATCAAGATATTGCAACCAAACTTACAACATCGGACTTTTTCTTTATATTTAGTATGCCAAATTTCATCAGAATAGGATCACTATATAGCTTTCATAGGAACAATCGGCCGAAATGAAGGTTTTTGTATGAAGACCAGTTCTGATTTTGGTGAGACATAATATTATGCACCAGTATATATCACTATAGGAAAGCATAGGATAGATTACAGGATATAGCCTTCGTAGCCGAATGTAGCCTTCGTTCTCGTTTTTTTTACAAAAGGTAAATATAGTAAGTTTGGTATGTATTGTAAGATAATACAATCAATTGGTATTTTCTAAGGCAGCTATTCGATGTATTGCTCCGAACCAACGTTTCCCAATTATGTAAGTATGTATGTACAGCATATAGGTATAAAAACAATGTGTACAAGGATTCATGAAAAATTACCTTAAAGTTCCCCAAAAAACCAAATTGCAAAAAAATGTGCTTAGTTGCCGTTTCCACAGAAAATGCCCCTATTATATTGGAAGATGTACCTACATATTACCTGTTAGATAGATACACTTTCGCTTGATGAAGTGTTATAATACCTTGCTACCCTATATAATAATGACAATAGTACAAAATGAGTGTTCTTATCACAATTATCCACCTCGTTCACGTACCATCGGCAATGCTAGATAGGTTTCCCATTACGAGTCACAATGTATGTATGTATGATAACAAGATAAGTTTCCATATGCTTTGTATTATTATTATTATTATTTACACTGATTACGGCACAGTCAGTGCAAACATTTCACATTTGCTTTGTCAGATTTTTTCCTTATATGTATAAGGAACAGACACTGACACAAAACACCTGCTAGAAATATATGTATGTATATATTCCAAATGAATATCGGCTTTAAATACACCCACGCATATTTCGCGCTGCAGTGGGAAATTATATTTATGCGTTTCTCTTTTTATCTGGAACAGAACTTTACTTCAGTGACTGAAACGCCGCGTACGATATGAACGCTGCAGTACTCGACGGGAATCTGTGAAAATGATTCAAACACTCACATAGTCATCAACAGCTGCTTTATGGTGAGAGCGAGTTATACTTAGCAAGTGGGAGAGAGAAAGAGAGCAAGAACACTCGTTTGAGAGAAGCATTACAGTGATACCACTTTGATCTAATTGCCATGGAAGTAAATACCCCATCGATAGAATACGTTTTAAATTAAGAACGATGCAGAAAGCGCGGAAATAACAAACAGATAGTCAAGTAACTGTTAACTCAAATGTACATGTTAATGTTATGTACATATGTGAAAAGTGTTTCTTGACATAATGTACTTATTCAAGAAAAAAAAACAGATTCGTCTGATCCAGTTGGAGTTTTCTGTACCACAAGTGTTTACAATATGTTAGCAACCAATTGTAGCATTTGTCCAGTGAAGTACCACTCATTGAGTATCCCAATATTTGTAGAGTATCCAATCTATAAGGTTATTCGGTTGCTCTTATCCATACATCATGAGGACTACACATTAATAGGTATATCAATATTCATCACGTGTATATGAAGCTATAGAATTGCCGGTAAACTGAGAGTTACATTTATAGAAGCACACACATATGCATGTACCTATGTATGTATGTATGTTAAAGTATATACATATAAATAGTTAATTGAATACAAATAAACGTGCGGGACTTATACCCACATACGAGTATTGTCTCATTTCCGAATTAACATACACATAAACAACTTGCAATAATTGGTTATGTGGTAAACAAAAAGAATAAAGACATTGTGTAAATTTACAGCTTGTACAAAACATCACAACACTTTTTCAATGCTTTGCTTATACATATGGTACATACATATGTATGTACATAAGTATGTGCCACAGAGAACTCATTCACAATTAGTTGTTTGCAGAATAGTTACAGCTAGAGACCCACTGCATTTTATTTTTATACTTGTGTATATTCTTTTCTACTTATTTACATACATATATTGAGGGATAAATAAAGCACCGGCTATTCACTGCATGACGAATTTAACACACATACATTTTATTTGTATATTGTATGCAAGTATGTAGTTATGTGTGTACACATACAAACATATGTTTGTATTTACATTTACTTGTATACAATGATTTCTAGAATCAGAATATCGTTATGAAACACTTTTTAACACACTCGTATCTCGCTACAATCAAAGGATTCACTTTTTAAACACATATATAATTAAATACATGTTGTTACACCTGTCTTTGCAAACAATATTACATAGATAAGGGTGTACATAGGTACCGAGACTTCCAAAATGCACCGGATATATTTACATTGCAGAAGAAATTTAGAGACTGACAAATAACATACATATGTATGTGATAATAACATTACCAGCACCATAACATGCTAATAACAGCGATCGATATACAAATAATATTAATACAAGTGCTAAAAAACGATGTTAATCGTTCTAATTTCAACAAAAATAATAGGACAGTTTATCTTTATAAAAAATAAAACGATGCTCAAAAATATTTACAGATTTCAATTAATTTATAGTTGTAGGCGAATTACTAGTTCCACTTGGTTCAAAAACTATCGACTCTTATATAACATAACAGAAGAACAGATAACACTGTTAATGTCAGAACTATTATCAACATTATTGCATTTATGCATTTATAAATGGAAAACGAATCTGTAACTTAAATTTATTATGCCTTATTTACATAGGCATACGATTAAAACGATGGCTATGCTGTTGGCACCTGATTACTAAAGGCCAAAAATATTTTACTAAATATTTAATTAACTTAAGTCACTTGTCTATTACTCAATTTAAATGTATATCTTTGTACATCGAAAGTAACGGATAAGTTGAAAACGTATATATATATATATATATATATATATATATACAGTTGTAGACAGTGCAAATCCCCGTTGACCATGTTCATCACTCATGCAGGCCCATAGCCAGACAGGGTGCAGGGTGTGCATTGCACAAGGAAACATGTCTGCCAGGGGCCCCATTCTACCAATAATGTATGTATGTATGTATATGCACTTTGTGGGGTCGGCCACGCATCCTTATGCCTACAGAATACCCTTAGGAGAGAACAGGAGAGTTCTCAATAAATTAATATTGTTTTTGAAATCGAGAAAAAATTGATGTAATTAATAGGTTTCTTCATTTTGTGAAATATTTTATAAACTAAATACATGGTATATTTAAAAGCTTTTATGATACACATGATATATGTATGTACGTATATAATAAAGATGCAATCAACTTCACAAAGTTTGTATATATAGTGCATATACTGTGTACCAAATTGTACCATTTATATTATACACATATTTTACCATTTCCGAAAGTCTATTAGATGTTACAAAATGGTTAAAAAAGTGATTGTGTCCCTAGTAAGGGCAGTAAGGAAGAACTAATGCCAGGGTCGCTGCTTCTTATGGAAAATCAATATCTCGTATTTTTATACTGTGTGGCACAAGACTCACCCGACAATGCCGAAATGTCCAAGCAACTGGATCGACTCTTGGCCCTTTGAAGCAGACGCTGCAGTGGCTGCTGTCGCTGTGGACTACCCGATTGTCCGTTGCTGATATCGGACCCACTGCCCCACTCGGCGTCGATGGCCTTGGAAGCACTACGTTTAAAATGCTCCAGAAAATGATCAATTTGCTTTTCTATGGAGCTGGACGGTGAGTTATCCATTTCACTTGCACATAACTTTGTGTTTAACACACAATTTATATATGAATAAATTTGAATATTTTATGAAAACAACAGTTTTTGGACACAAATATTACATTTGTTTGTGATTTATACTAATTTTGTAATTAGTTAGATTTTAAATTGGATAAAATACATTTCTGAACATGGAGGACACTTTGAAACACACAAAAAATACACAAATTAATGGTTATTGTATTTATAAGGAAGCGACAATGTTTTCCTATCTCTACAAAGTTTTTAGTCGTTGTATTTTTTTCAGATAAGAAAGAAAATAATCGGAAATTTTCTCGCAAATGACTCAACCGTAACCGTCCTTCCGTGTTGCTCCAAGTTAACTGAGGGCGCAGCAGAAGCTGCAGTTGCCACATACATAACTAGAATGTATGAGTAACTATAACACTCTCAATGACGAGAGCAATGAGTCAATGAGTCCTTAGACTGAGAGAGCCGGCATGTGTATACGTATGTATCTACAGTTGGTCTTCCTCTCTGTTTTGTTCACAATGATGTTTTTAAGAGATTTTGTACGCACGTGTTGTTTCCAAAAACAGTTCCTGACATGCGCAATTCTAACACAAATTTGAACAAAGAAATATTCAACAGCTGTTCCTCGTGATTAAATGAATGGGAATGTCGCATATATTCATTTAAAAGATGGAAAGCCCAAATGTCTAATGTATGAAGAACAAAATGCATTTTTAAAATATTATTCTCAAAAAGTAAAACGAAAAGTGTGTGTGCATGTATCTTTTCCGAAAATTGATAATATATATAGCACTTTATCTCATAAATGAACAAAAAAACTCATAACATTTGAAACAAGTTACCGTAAGCGAAAACTTTGCGGGTAATGCAGTCAATAAGCTAACAGAGAACTTGTAAAGAATCATGTTAAGGTGAATCACAACAAGTTCGATATATTTTTAAGTGAACCAATCGATAAGTTGTTAAATAAACCAATCAGAACTGCGTGGCTCGATAAAATTGCTCAGCTCAACTGAACTAGCCCGAAACAGCTCTACAATCAATCCATAAACAAAAAATTTTGTGTATATAAAACTTAAAGCGAACACGGTGGATAACAATAACAGATTTGAATGCGATTATTTGTACATTTAACAGTTTTGACTCGAAAGTTTTACTAGACTATGGGATATTAGGGATTAGAGTTTCATGTAAGGTGTTCTGTGTGACACATTTGTAATACTTACACACTAGGTACATAGGCATATGAAGATATACATACGTATATGTAAGTATCAGAGACGCATATGCATGTACATGTACATTCATATGTACATGCAAGAACATATGTGTGTATGATGTAAATACACTTGCAAATGTGTGTCTGTGTATTTGAACTTATGCATGTAAATAATTAAAGTTCAACTCTCAATTATTGTTATTGTGCACTTATTTTAAAGTACATGTGTTTTAAAAACGTATCTCAATTGTTTAGTTGCAAAAGAAAACCAAAAACGCATTTAATCAATGTTTTCCAACGGGCTGCCGTGCAACCTGTCATTTCCGAGCTGCCTAAGTGTCCCAAAAGATGGTAACGAGGAGCTCTTGCCATCCAATATGGGGACAAGGGAACCTGTTATTCTCAACGTATACGATATGGTGAGTGCAATAGTTGTAAAGCAAACTAAAGACAGATTGATAATTTAGAACTTCTGGTTTTCAGTATTGGATTAATGAATATACCACTTCAATTGGACTTGGCGTGTTCCACTCCGGCGTAGAAGCATTTGGCACCGAATTTGCGTATGGTGGACACCCGTTTCCCTTTACTGGCGTCTTTGAAATTACTCCACGTGACCACGACGAGCTCGGCGAACAATTCCAGTTTCGACAAAGCATACAAATTGGCTGTACCGACTTTACATATGAAGAAGTACGGCGCCTTGTTGAAGAATTGGGCAATCAATTCCGTGGAGATCGCTACCATCTTATGAACAATAACTGTAACCACTTTTCGGGATCTTTGACGCAGGTATTTACGCCAATAATCAATTGATGAACTAATTTTGATCTCCAATTATCCCCACAGATACTGTGCGGCCAAGAAATACCCAGCTGGGTCAACCGTCTTGCACATTTTAGCTCTTGTGTGCCATTTTTACAAAGATGTTTACCAAAGTGAGTGCATAGAGAATCGAATATGTTCACTTTTAATTAAAATTCTATCCATTTTTTAGAGAGTGGCTGACACCGAATGCCTTGCAGCAAAGCATAACTACAATCCAAGAGCGGGAAGACTCGGACCATAGTCCTCTTTGAGATATTACCTGATTTAAAAAGAAATTGTAACTTGCAAAGTCCCAAGCGAGCGAAACTCATCCCTGCTGTCTAAAGACCAACAATATTGTTAAGTTAAATATTGTAGAAAGGTGCCGGATAGCCAGCCGACACTCATTTCATGAATGCCAACAAAATCATCAGATAAAATGCAAAATAATGTTAATAGGTTTATATTAGGTTACATTCAAAGTAACTTGATTATTGGCTATTGTAATTTGACTATTCAGAATTAAGGTATTATTAAGTGTCCGATAAGTGCGGCCAGAAAGTAGGATCTATATACACTTTCTGCATAATCATTTATAAAGTTTTCAATTCAAAATAAACATCGAAACATTATTTTTAGGAAACTGCAACGGCAAGAACGTATTAGGTAACAAGCAAAACATATTATAGTTAACGATATCGATATCGAAGTTGTCATTAATTCAAAGATCATTTGTATAATTTATTGTCCTGCAATGTGAAGAGCCAGCCGCATGTCTAGAAAAACACCAAATCGATCTGTTATCAATAAATATATATGTACTTGACATTCTGATATTTACAAATATGTTAATACTATTATACGGTAATTACAATTTTTTAAAGAAAATATATTTTAATTCAATAATAACACTATACGTCATTATTATTAATATATTAAATAGTTGTAAACGTAAGAAAGAAAACGCTAAACTACTTACAAATAAGTAAATACAAATATATATATATATATATTTTCAGATAAATGCCAAGTGCCAAACAAATGCTTCGAGTTGGTCGATTTAATTTCTGAAAATTCGCCAATCATGGTTAATTTGGTAAACCGTAAATTAAACTGGATTACCATACATATACAATTATGATAAATACATTGTGAGAACTATTTACAAGTTGGTAGCTACAAATAATGCAGATTTATATTTAATACACTCAATACGTCTTTTCTTCATTGAATTCCAGCGCAATAACATTTAAACTAGACTTGAAACATTGTTGTAAAGACCAATCGATTGCACTTCATCGCCTTCAATATCTACATCATTGTTCAGAACATCAGGGGGCAGCTGGCTGCGAAAGGATCTGGGCATCGCTATCATTTGCTGTGCATTGTGAGCCAAATGTCTATTTGCCAGCATGGAAGAGCGACTCAGATATTCATCTTGAATATTCATATGATCATGTGCCTGTATATGCAGAGATCTGGAGCCGTTGCCAAACTGCTGTCTTGGCAAAGCTCGCAGCAATCCTGCCTCACCAGAGTAAGTGGGTTGCGCTCTTTGCAATATTCTGGCTCTATTCGGAAGATCGTGGAAATATGCATCCTTTGGTACTTGTCTTTCAGCTACACTGTAGATTTGGGAGCTTGTCAGCTGGGGGGCAGCGTGCTGTGAGGTTAATTGAGGAACATTGTCACGATAGACCTTGAAGGGCACCAAGTTCTGGGGATCAGTGCTCAAGCTGACTTCAGGCACGGGGTTAGAGTTGGAGTCTATTTTTCCCTGCAGCTGTGCCACCATATCCTTGACCTGACCAGTATTGGGTTTCTTGAGATATTTGATCTCACTGTTTTTAATTTCAACCTTGCCATGAGCGTCAATACAGCTTGGCCTTCTTCTCTGGACCGCGTCTAGATGCGTGGATACATCGGAATGCGGTATACCAATGGGATTTGTGTAGAAAATATCTGTGTCAGTGGAGACATTTTCATCCAAGCATAATGGCTGGCGTTTAATGAGATTTGACATCGAGTTGTGCGCATGGAAAACGGCATCTGTGCTGCACGATGGAGAGGGAGACTCTTGCGCCTGCGCCTTGTACTGCAATTTATCTTCATATAATTTATCTGCGTTCTCGTTGAGAGCCACTTCATCCTTATGCGAATCCACAAAGGATGTGTCTTTACGAAGTGCCTTTATCACTGTGTTCAGCATGCTCTCACCCCTATCGACACAATGGTAATATTTTTGGTTATCTGGAGGCGAAGTCTCGAACTCCCAACTGTTTGAGTTCTGTGAGGGATTTGAGGTCTCACTAGAATTCGGGTAGCGTCTCTGCACACTCGTATACTCGTCATAATTTGGACTATTGCCACTCTCTTTGTTACCCAGCAGGCTACACTGATTTTCAGGACTGTACATTGATGGATCCCTTTTCTCTGGCGAAAGAGAGCAAAGCTGCAGCTTGTTCTGCTGATCATTGTCCCTCTCCATGATCAAAGATGTTTTCTCCAACAAATCTCCCAGTCTTTCGGATACTTTAAGAAAGTCCAGTTTAAGATCATCCAGCTTGGACTGCTTCAGATCCTCTCCAGCTGTCGGCAGGGCAGTATTGCCATCCGTGCTTGAATTTGAATGGGTATCTGCATTTGAGGCGCTCTCTTCTTCATTGTCTTTAGAGTGACAATGGTACACGACTGTGACAACATTCTGATTATCATTTTCTAGCACCTCAACGCTTCTGGCATTGGGCAAATGATTTGCCTCGAAATTGCTTTTGAGTAGATCCAAGCTTCGGCATCGGGATAAGGTGCGCTCTACTCGCTGAGTCTTGGCTTGATTGGCGCACGTGGATCGAAGAGGTTCACCACGGCGCAGGTATTCGTTGAGATAGTGTCGCTTACTTTCACAACGAATGCGATCTTCGATCATGGTTCGAGTGAGCTGTTCGATTTGGTCGTTTGTCTTTATCGCCAATGCCTGCACCTTGTGCCCCAGTCGTTCCTTTGTCTTGTGCACATACTTCTTTAGACTTTTCCGGTTGCAGTTCAGTTTGTTCTCCATGTGACGGAAGAAGGGGCCGCAGTAACAAGTGTTCCCCACACTGACTGGGCCTTTGTGTATGTGGCCGGCAAGATCAAGAAAATATTGTTCGCCTGTTTTCAACGGCTCTTTGGGTAGCGTCTCCAGCTTGGGAGATGGAAACGAGCGCGGATCGGGGAAATAATGACAGCCATAAGGGGACCAATTGATCGACTTATCAACAGTGTCTTTATCTTTATCCAGCCCTGTCTCCGATTTCTCATTCTCCTTTGGTTTCTCTTTGCGATTACGTATTCGCTTCGGAGTACTCAAAATCTCATTGATTTCCCTGTAGTTCTTCCGCACAGCAATGCTCTGTGGAGTTTCGCCCTGTGCATTCTTCACATTCAAACGCGCATCAGCCTCAAGCAAAATTCGCGTCAGCTTTCTGCGGCCCATCGCGCAGGTGATGTGCAGCGCAGTGTCTCCATTGAGGTTCGTCTTGTTGGGATCACACAGCGCCGATAGCAGAATGCGAGTAACTCCAGCGTGCCCATACCGACAGGCAGTATGCAGCGCAGTATCACCATACTAAATAAAGAAGAGAGTTCCAATTAAAATGATTGTATGACATGAAATAAAGTTAGGATTGCATGCGCAATAAGCTTTACAGGGAATAAGAGAGTTGTAGAGCTGACTGTGATGCATGTATGTTCTGCAACAGTATGAATCAAGTCGATTTATTTATGCATTTCCCCCGGTCTTTAAAAACACACAGACAGACAATCTAGATTTAGTAGACAACAGAACTAATCGACAGACAAGATATAAGAATTACTTTATTATTATTTGACTAGGGGATAAGTACTTCGATCTATAAGTTCTATTCTAGCCCTGCTAAGCTTAGCATGCACTAATCGACAGACAAAATATGAGAATTACTTTATTATTATTAGTCGATTGGGGGATGACAGTTTCGATCTATAAGTTCTATTTTACCCCTGCTAAGCTTTAAGCTCTTTTATCACTTGAATTTCTTGTGGATTCCAAGATTATAACTGGACTGTTTGATCTTATCTCTTTAATATCAAGAAGGTTCATTCCTATTGCTGCAAATCCTATACGAGACAACGTCGGGAGTATGTATTCTGCCCCTCATTAGCAGAATCTGCATTCCACATTGCTTACTAAAATATTTTTAGTTTGCTAACGTGGGTCCTTAACCTTCAATGACAGAGGAGAGAATTCCTGTGAGAATTCTCAGAGATTCCTTTTTTATGTTTATTAATTCTGTAGCAGTCTAAGAGAGACTTCAAGTAGTGCAGCCCCCGTGTTGGATTTCAATACGTTTCCCTTATTCTCCGTTTCCTAAGTTCTTGTCTATGCCACAAAATGTCTCTGGCCTAATCTTTGCAGCCTCTACTCCCTTATGCGCCAGTATGTCTGACTCCTTATTGGCCAGAAATACTGTTTGATATATAAATATGTATATATATAATATATATATGTGTTGATATTTACAAAAAAGGATCCTTTGTCTGTTTATGTGACTCTCACTATGATTAAAGTTGACATAGGTATAGGAAGTTATTAACATACATATGATGTTAATACCTTTCTATGTCTACATACAAGGATATCAACAAGGGAACAATCAGTCAAAATTAAAGATGAAATCAAGACAAGGTATATGAACTGTACATTAACTGTCACATATAATGTGATGTACAGGCACATAAGTAAGTTCAGCATGCCGAAAGATACTTATCTCTTTTGGTTTAAAATACATAAGTAGATTCGTTGAACAGACCTTGTTTTGCACGTCCGGATCCGCGCCTGCCATTAGCAGTTCTCTAGAACTTTGATTGTGTCCATTCTGGGCAGCCAAATGAAGTGCAGAGAGTCCTTCGTTGTTTATGATATTCAGTGTGTTACTATGCAGGGCTTCTATGGTATTGGCCACCCTCTCCTTGAGTCTACTCTTCTGCTTCTGCTGTGGCTTGGAGGGGGGCGGGGCACATATCAATTTCACGCAGCGACTAAATCCACGGCTAGCTGCCTCGTGCAGCGGTGTGTTGCCCTGGTTAGACTCTTTGGCCATGCGGTCCACATTGCTAAAGAGAAGAATCTGCACTCGGCTGTCGTCTCCCGCTGCAACTGCTTCGTGCAGTGCCGTCCAGTTTCTGGATTCATTCTGAATTCAAATTCATTTACAGTCAATATAGAGTATAAACGACCAGTTTTGTTTTCATGTTGTGTTGTACATACCCCGCAAATAGCATTCGGCAAGGCTTCCTGTTTCAGAATGCGATCCATACTGCATTGTCTAAAAGATACGCTTTTCATTTATATCATCTTTAGGCGTGTTCAACAAATATTGAGGGATTACTAAGTAACTTTGTATTCCATGGACGTATTTACCTTCATACATACACACACATACATACATACTTTTGTACACACATATGCACTAATAAGCAATTACATTTATCTTGAATTATTCAAAATAATACATCACTAACGAGCTCAAAACAAAACATTTGATGAATCTGTTGTTGGACTGTTCCAAATTAATCAAGTGCAAAGATATCAGCTGCAATGTTTTCATTCAATAAAAATTAGCATAGGAAAATATGAATTATTATAGTTGCAGCGGAATTAGAGTTTTTTTTTTTTTTTAAAACCGAAACTAAACGTTAGTTTTAAACGGTATGCTACAATTTTGACCGATATTACACCAATTTTGTTGTTTTTAATTTATCCACGAGCTCAAGATGTCAATTTGTGTGCTATTTTGCTTACATTTGCAAACACCCAGAGTTAATTTCGCTTAAGCCAGGCCTGAAGGAAAATAGAAGAGAAAACTAAAGCGTACTGTAAAATTGGCAACAGGTTTTGTCCATGGTTGCCGCCTATTCGACTTATCGCGCAACTATCGTCAGTGCGTAAGTTATCGATAGCAGTACTGTCACATCACTAAGCAATTTGTGTTTGTCATCTCATCATAGAGGTTTATATCAACTTCAACAAAAACCATCGTGTGCCGCAAATATTAAATATGGCTTTAGCTGAAATTTGTAAAATTTCTAAGGCCCCGTATATGCGGCCTGCTGCCTGGACTTCAAGTGAAGTAGAAGACGAACTTAATGCATTCGCCAGCAATATTGCAAATCCTTACACATTGGCAGCACCTCCATTCGAAAATGTAAGTTTATGAAAAAGTAATCTGAATCAATAATGTTTAACTAATTTGTATGCATCTGCAGCCACTGGATAATTTGAAGAAGATTCAAGCCATTGGTGACAAGACCGGCGTGAAAATAAACTTTGATCACGGCACAACTACTCTGGGCTTTAAATACCAGGGCGGCGTCATCTTGGCCGTGGACTCGCGTGCTACGGGAGGCCAATACATTGGCTCGCAGTCAATGAAGAAAATAGTTGAGATCAATCAGTTTTTGCTAGGCACACTTGCCGGTGGTGCTGCCGATTGCGTCTACTGGGATCGTGTTCTGTCCAAGGAATGCCGCCTGCACGAACTGCGAAACAAGGAGCGCATTTCCGTGGCTGCTGCCAGTAAGATCATGGCCAATATCGCCCATGAATACAAGGGCATGGGGCTGAGCATGGGAATGATGTTGGCGGGCTACGACAAGCGTGGTCCCGGACTGTACTACGTGGATTCAGAGGGTTCTCGCACTCCCGGCAATGTATTCTCGGTGGGCAGCGGTTCCATTTACGCCTTTGGTGTTCTCGACTCCGGCTACCATTGGGACCTGACTGATACTGATGCACAGGAATTGGGTCGTCGCGCCATTTATCACGCCACCTTCAGAGATGCCTACTCGGGTGGTATAGTGCGTGTTTACCACATGACTCCCAACGGCTGGATAAAAATATCAGAAACGGATTGCATGGAGCTTCATTATAAATACACAGAGAAAAAAGCTGCAAACTAATATACAGTTGAGAAATTTATAATTGAAAGAAAATAATGTGGAGTTGGTCTAATAAAGCGTAGAATTCGTAAACCATAGAGAATTCGTATTAATATGCTCTGGTGTAGCAGCTTATGGTTATGGGAACTGTAAATAAATCAGACATTTCTGTGTATTTTGTCAATTAAGGAGCACATTGATATTATAAGTAAATAATTTATTCTTTGTTTAACAAAGCCGCTTTTAATGAACATCCTCATTTCTAAATCGTCTCCTGCTTTGTCTGCACATCATTTGCTTTCTCTTCCTGCTTCTGCCTAGTTATATAGTCCAAAGTTTCTTGATGTCGCACTTCTGCTCGCTTTTGCTTGAAGGTCCGCTTGGTATTTGCTTTGGGTCTCTCGGCACGCCTGCTCTGCTGCTGCAGTAGCTCCTTACCGACATTGAAGTCCGCTGGGACATGCAACTGTCGGATCATGCGATTGCGTACCATGAGGTAATCGAACGGATAATACTGACCGTTCCGATCTATGAACACAGCATGAGTCAACTCACAATTCATATGCCCGTCTGCGCTGCTCATTATACCCGCCACGGATGTCTCGTTCCGCAGATCCAAAAGCACGGCGCGTCCCTGCATCAGGACTGGCAAGCAGTTCAGGGTGTTTGAAATCAGATATTTTTCACGAGCTGTATATCTCTGCATTGTAATATATTTTATTTTTATTTATAACTGCATATTAATATTAATATTATTATATTGTTTCAATTAGGTCGGTGTTGTTGTAAATGAGCAAATAAACGAAAAAAAAACTGTAAAGAGTATTTAATACCAACATTCTCATTTTAGTATTTTCTTAGCATATTTGCGTATTTTAGACAAAGATCACAGTATTCTATGTTTTGATGTACATACATCATATGTTAACTGCGCATTTACCGTAAAAAACTTTGAATCTTACATTCAATACCAATTTAGCTATTTCCCCGCTGCGTAATAAATTGCTAAATACGGACTAGTCAAGAAGACAGAAATTGTGAACATCTTTAAACACTTGTAGGTGGAATCAACCAATGTATTGACTTAATACTGCATTAAAACAATAGAAAGAGTATGCGGAAAAAACGTTTCACTATTCTAGCCTTGTTTAGATACCCAAATTTTCTGGCTATTCCCAGCTTTTTTCAAAGGCAAGTTTAGCTCATTTAAGACCCGAAGAATTGGCAGCACTGCTATATCATACATTTGATTTCATTTAATTTTATTTGATTTGTATGTTAGGTACACAACTTACAATTAATTACTATATAAGTAAAAACTTAAAATATATTTTCGCTTATAATTAAGTCTAAATGGCAGTTCCGCGCTCCAAGTTTTGCTTAATTTCAGCCGTGTGCTCGCCGTAGAAACGATCCAATTTCTTGTTGAACCTTGAGTTACGTTCATTGATGAAGTCCACATCAGCATCATCGTTGTAGATTCGTCGTCGGGAGTACTTCTTCCTACGGTCGATTTGCTGTTCCAAGTCTTTAACCATATTGTTTATTGCGTCGGGTGTGTCCTTTGTTTTCATATGAAGTGTTGTGTTTACACCGCCGTAGAATGCGTCACCTAATTCAGCCTTTTGTCTTTCATATTTATCCATATCGCGAACGGGCATGTGCTTGACAAGTCGGTTGTATTGTCTAGCAGTTTGCGCCTCGTAGGTGGAAAAACCCACATCGGAATTGTCCTTGCGTTTTTTCTTCTTCTCTATACGTTCCGCGTCGACGGCAGACACCTCCAGTAATTTGAGGCGTTCGTAATCCTTGCCATTAGATTGAGCTTCAGCACGTGCCTTGTCGTCCGCCAGTAACCATTCAGCCTGACGCTTGCGAGCCTCCCAATTACTTGGTAGTTTCTTACGTGCGTCTTCTGCAACAACCTCTTGATGATTTTGTGTTCGTGCTTCCTGCCGTTGTTTGTGAAGTAGTAACAAACGCTCTTTGCGTTCTGCCAACTTTTCTGATGCAGATTTTGTTGCTTCCATTACAAAGCACTGTACTTAATATTATTTTTATTTATTTTATGATTATTTGTAATTTTTCTGTTATCTTCTTCTTGAAGCCAAATTCTTTAAACTCAAAGCAAGTTGGCAGCACTGCGCAAATCAGCTGTAGCAAAAAAAATACCAATATGTTATTTTACATGCCATACAAAAACTTAATTACAAAATCTTAACTTATCAATGTTGTTAATAAATACATATATTTAAAAATAAAATAAACGTTAAAATGATAAGAATGACAACACTCTATTATTACTGTATTACCAAAAAAAGCTACAGGTATTATTTTTATTATGATTTTGGTATTTATTAGGTGATTTACAATTTGCGCTAGAGCTGTGAAAACATCGTCTACAGTATATAGATATATCGTGTGATTTGGTGGAGTTTAAAATTCTAGGGCTGAGGTAAGTGCTAAAAAAATAAATACAACTGATAAATTTATAACTATAAACTATTTGCAAAAACAGCGCAAAGGTGCAAACTGCGGAAGTAGAAAAAGAACCATAGCGGAAATTAACAAGCTAAAAAAAGGTTTGATTTTGATTGTTCTCAGCTCTTCATAAATGAATATTGAGTTCTTTATTATTTAAAATTACTGTACATTTTTGTTACATTTCATATAAAATAATTAACAATAAATTATTGGAATAATGCATTTTTCCGCCAATAATATCGATACTATCGATGGACTAAACTATTGACATCGGAGAACCTCGATGGTGGCAACTATCGATGGTTTTACAGCTCTAATTTGCGCCACACTATTTAACACGTGCATTGTATTTGTTTACATCTAAGCTAAACATCTGAATTACAATTTAATCCTTATCCATAAGCTGAAATTATGAAGTTTTCTTACAAAGTAAGTGTATATGATGTAAATAGTAATTATATTATAATTTATATATTGTTCGGCTTGCAGTTTTCAAATTTGTTGGGCACAATTTACCGCAATGGAAACTTGGTCTTTACACCCGATGGAAATTCTGTTATCAGTCCTGTGGGCAATCGAATAACCATATACGATTTGAAAAAGTGAGCATATATATTTTCCATTGTTACCAATAGCCAACAGTTTGTTATTTTTTTGCTAGCAACAAGTCGCGCACATTGTCCCTGGAGTCTCGCTACAACTATACAAATATTACCCTGTCTCCAGATGGCAGTTTTCTAATAGCTGTTAACGAGCAGGGCGATGCCCATTTGATAAGCATGGTATCCTGTACAGTGATACACCGCCATAAGTTTCAAACTGGTGTACAGTGCATAAGCTTCAGTCCGGACGGCAGCTATTTTGCTGTGGCAAGGGAAAATCTGGTACTGATATTCTGTTCTCCGGGTGAAATTACTGGCGAGTATAATCCATTTGTGCTGAAAAGAAGTTTCCTAGGTGGCTATGACGACGTAACGTGGTTGGATTGGTCCACTGATTCCAAGCTGCTTGCCATGGGTTGTCGCGATAGCTCAACTAAAATTTGCTCAGTTAATTTCTTGGAAAACTTTCGGACTTACAATTTAAGCGGACATACCGATGCGATAGTGTCCTGCTTCTTTGAAGCAAACAGCTTGGACCTGAACACAGTGAGCCGAAATGGTCAACTCTGCTTGTGGGAGTGTAGCATGGAACCCTCAGAACTGACAACTGTTAATGAAACAAATCCCCGGCCACCACAAGCCAAGCGCAAGGCTCCGACCGGAAAGGAAGACGGGAATGAGTCTGAAGATGATTTCGAGAATGGCAACGAAATGCAAAATGCCAAAGAGAATCTCGTTGCCGAAGACGTTAACGAAATCAAAGATGAAGTGGGCAGAAAGACACATCCGTTCTCTTATAAGAAACTAAGCCGACATTACTTGGCCACTGAGGCGCGCAAGGAGAAGCGCGATGCCCTTTTAACTGCAGCCAACTATAACCGGCAGACGAAGGTGTTGGTTGTGGCATTCAGTACAGGCGCATTCTATTTGTACGAGCTACCCGACGTCAATATGATACATTCACTGAGTATCTCCGACTATCCCATATCGGCGGCTATCTTCAACAATACTGGCGACTGGGTGGCACTGGCTTCGCGTGAGATCGGACAACTTCTAGTGTGGGAGTGGCAGAGCGAACAGTACATTATGAAGCAACAGGGACACAGCAGCGAAATGACTTGCATCGCATATTCCCCAGACGGACAATACATTGCCACTGGCGGGGAGGATTCAAAGGTGAAGCTGTGGAACACTCAGAGCAGCTTCTGCTTTGTCACATTCAATGAACACACCAGTGGGGTGACCGCTCTGCAGTTCAGTCGCAACAAGAAGTTTCTTGTTAGCTGTTCCCTCGATGGCACAGTACGAGCCTTTGACATCATCAGGTAAGGTTTATCTGCTGCATAGACTGCCCACAGTTTTTATCAGAACTTTCTCTTTGCAGGTATCGCAATTTCCGAACATTTACTTCTCCTACGCCCGCGCAGTTTTCATGTGTAGCCATTGATTACTCCGGCGAGCTAGTTGTGGCCGGAGGTCAGGATATATTTGACCTATTTTTGTGGTCCATTAAGACGGGAAAACTGCTGGAGGTTATTAGTGGGCATGAGGGTCCTATATCTTCGGTGGCCTTTTCGCCGGTCTCCACATCCTCGACATTGGTATCCGGCTCTTGGGACAAGACTATCAAGATCTGGAACTGCCTCGAAAGCAACAGTGAGCATGAGTCAATCGATGCGCTGGCCGATGTGACCAGTGTAGCATTTAGTCCCAGTGGAGAAGAGGTATACAAATTGTTATGCTCACTATGTGTGTATATAATTGGACTAATCCATATCGATTTCAGGTTGCTGTCACTACACTTGCTTGCAACATTCTAGTCTTTGACATTAAGTCTGCAACACAAGTGATCACAATCGAAGGGCGCGAAGACCTTGGAGGCGGACGCCTAGAGACTGACGTCGTAACTGCCAAGACAAATGCGAAATCCAAGTAAGTTTTGTATATCATATATTGAATATATCATATTAACTTAGAATTGTTTCCAAGTTATTTCTCCACAATAGAGTATTCGGCAGACGGGGAATGTATTCTTGCAGCAGGAAAGTCTCCCAACATCTGTATATATCATGTCAGAGAGGCTATTTTGCTCAAAAAGTTCCAAATAACACAAAACTACAGTTTGGATGGACTCAATGTATGTACTTGGAATATGTTTGTTCGCATTTATAAGAAATCAAATAATATTTACAGGAGTTCATCAGTCGCAAGCATCTGAGTGAGTTTGGCAACATGGCTTTGGTGGAACAGCGCGAAGAGCTTGAAGGCGGCAATGTGGCAATACGATTGCCAGGAGTGCGAAAAGGAGATATGTCCTCTCGACGTTTTCAGCCAGAAGTAAGAGTCTTCTCAGTTCGCTTCTCACCCACTGGACAAGCATTCGCTGCCGCCGGCACAGAGGGCCTGTGCATATATGCGTTAGACAAGGGTAAATCAGCTAATAGAGAAACTATTAAGTCTTACAAACTGAAACTGAAACTTAAATGGCTTTCTTAGGTGTCGTTTTCGATCCATTTGACTTGTCGTTGGAAGTTACTCCCAAAGCGGCCCACGAGGCATTGAAGAATATGGAGTTCACCAAAGCATTGGTCATGTCTCTCAAACTAAACGAACCCAATTTGGTGACCTTGGTATTGGAGCGCGTGCCGTATAGTGACAGTAAGTACTTGCAAATTGTAATGCAGCAAAGTTCGCCATGCAGCTCGACCTCACAATTGGAGTCAGTCTTGCTTGCAACCTTCGCTCTTATAATCGATAGCCCCTACACTGTTCCTTGTGTGTCTAAAAATAGCTGGGAGTTAAATTCACCCTAACTTGCAAGGAACGTAATTATTACTCAACTTCATTCGATCGAATTTGCAAATTTGTTTGCATTTCTTGTTGTTAATAAACAGTTCCAAGGTTCTTGCTGTGCAGCTCGTAGTGTGTACTTAACAAACCCCACATCATAGAATGGTAGCACGTGCCTGCATATATTGAAGTACATTTACAATTTCTTTTTATAGTTGAACTGATTTGTGGGGATCTGTCGCCTGACTTTGCACAACGTCTACTGCAACACCTCGCCCGCCTGCTGCAGTCGTCCTCGCACATTGAATTCTACCTTCAATGGTGTTGCTGCCTGTTAACTGCTCATGGCTATCACGACGGCGTCTTCCAGCACACTGCATTGCTGTCTTTACACGAAAGCATATCGCACAAGTACGAAATGCTCAACAAAATGTAAGTGATGCTTTGACTACAAAGGAATTTCATTAAACAATACTTTGAATTTTGCAGATGTGACTACAATAAGTACACCTTGAGGGTGCTACTGGACAAGGCTGACCGTAAAAAAGAGCAATCTTCTGGTAAAGATAGAGATGGAGAGAATGAGGAGAGTGATGATGACATGCTGCTCATTAGGAGTGATGAGAACGAAAAGGTAGACTTTAGTGATGAAAACGAAGAGAACACCGACGACGATTCTGAGGAGAACGACGAAGTGTAGTGCGAATAATAAGTTTTGTTGGTGCCACCGAATATAAGATATATAGAAAAATAATTTTGTTGTTTAAATCAGTGGGAAACGGAACTGGAATATGTTATTGCCCAATCAACTCGATCAAGGTTTGGTTTAAATCAATCAGCATTATTTATTTGTACATAGAATAGTTGAGTAGTTTATTTGTTAGCTTTAAAGTAACGATTTTAGAGCGTATGTTAGTAAATAGTTAAGAATGACGGTATAAAAGCCTTGCGAAATAAAGAGCTTAACCAATGGAAATTTATGTACACACATTTTGTAGCTACCGTAAATAAATGTCTAGGTGTATTATATACTTAAATATGTATTATTTCATATTTACAAATTACGTTTCTGTTATACAAAATATAGTATCGTCACATCCTTAAAATGTATACAAAGGATTTGCTAGCATTGAGTGTTCGCATTTAAAACTACAGGTAGATATATGTATATATAATATATAAGCCACAGCTCTAAAGTTCGCGTCGTTGTTATTTGTCTCAATTGTGTGTAAAAGTTCCTAAACTGCATTTTATTATCTATTTACAATCCAAATATTTCTACGTTTTGTACCTTAGAGGGTTGTACATTTTATTATCTTCTTAAAGCACCAATTTATTTTATTCTGGCTGATTTGCTCAAGCTTAAATATATTATAAAATATGCTGCTTATGAATAACAAGACATATCCCTAATGAGGAAATTATATGATATGTGCCCTTCCAAGAAATTGATCTTAACACAGTGCCCCAAACTAAACTAAGGTGACATCTTACAAAAGTCTGCGTATGCCACAGTAGATAAATAATCTGTTTGTGGTCGACATTAGCTATAAGTCGCATTCAATATATTTATTTGGAGTAAGTAAAGGAATTTCGATTTCAAATATGAATCAAAGTTGAAGTTGAACTGAACTGGCAACTGGAAAACTAAGTCATTTCCGATAATTAACATTCTATTTATAGGTATATTAAGTGTAGAACGCAAGCCAGTGGTTTCTTTTAGATGTGTTTTTCAAATCTTGCCACAGATGATACAGAACGTTTGTGGATATCGCCAGCTTACTATGACATCTGCAGTACTTAGTATGGTACCTCTTCAAAGTTGCCCAGTCAGTACGATATACCTTATCTCTGATGTTACTTTTAGCATGTAAAACTCACATAATTCAAATGGAATTACAATATTGGTTTAAGTGAGAAATCGCAACTTTGTAATCCTAACAAAAACGGGCTCTTGCCTGTAAAGAAGGTATCTGTAGACTCCCTATTTGTGGTGTACTAGCCTGTGTGATAGATATAGTCGTAGTAATTGTATAGCTTGCATACATATAGGTATTGCCGTGTCCCATTGTATCGAATTGCAGTTTCATTTTGGGTTTTGTCCCCTTCGATTTTTAACGGAGTCCAGAATTATGGCTTCTGGAACTCCCCAAATCCTAGGATGACTTCATCAATAGTATGGGCCAGTACAGTAGGACAAAGACGAAGAACAAAATCGGAAATACTGCACGGGAGACTTTGTCTATCTCACGCCACATGATCTTCTCCACGCCCGTGTCCGTATCCGTCCATGCGACAGACAGTAAACTTTGTCGCCGCGCCGGTTTTGGCGGTCCTCCGTTGCCCTGTAAAGAAGTCTGTGCCAGGATTGGTACATGAGAAGAGCAATCAATAGGATTCTTGTGTGCAACATTATATATAACTTTTATAAACCATTCCCCAATTGACAATATCTTTGCGAGACAGAAGAAAAGTTCTCTTCTGCGCGTGTATCGATATTCGCAACTGTGCCAAGGCGACTTACCTGGCCCGGCGTGGTCGGGGTTTGTGTGGCCTTTCGTGACCGAACGGCGCCACCCTCCCAGCTCGCCACAGTTGCACATTGACCTTTCTCCATATTGCTTATGCGCTGTGCAGCAAAGAGACGAGCGGGTGGAACGGGTTGAACAGGGGAACAGGCATGCAATGATAAAGAATGTTTTTATTTATTAAAGCGGAACACAGACTGACTGCTTACCATGGGCAGTACCTTTGGTATTCGGTTTACCTGGTACTGGTACTGCACGTCCAACACTTTGACAACCACAAATTCGGCCAAGGCGGCGAATACGGAAACCATGCATCCGGCCATCCATAGGTCAAGCGCCTGCATCATGCAAGATTGAAGGAGAAACCAATACAAAAAAACGTTAGGGATTTTTCACGGCATTCAGTTGGGCAGCTGGGGGGTATTTGCCTTTACATACGCCACGGGTGGTATGTCCGCTCGCAATCCCGTGAACATTGTCACCAGAGTAAGCATGCAGGTGACCAGCAGCGTCACGCGGCCCGGTATGGCGTCCAGGCCGAGCCAAAAGCTGAACCACGACAGCATAACGACCAGCGATGAGGGAGCGAACGTCTGTATCAAGTGATGTCCGATCTGTCGCTCGAATCGAAAGTAAACCGTGAGACGGGAGAAGTTGCCCACCTTCTCGGGCATGTAGCCATCGCTCTCCTCCAGCTCCAGTGGTTGCCCCAGATTATACTGCAGTAGTTTCAGTTCCGGATTGAGCGTCACACCGGAATCTGACCAACGCAGTTTCACCTTCTGGTTGTTAGACGAGACTTTGTGGAGTAGGTACAATAATGAATATACATTCAACTGCTGAAATGTTTAAGGATACTTACAGCTCTCAATATAAATGGGACACACTTGGATATCCATGGGGTAGAGTTGAAACTCCATTTGGCAGGCAATTATAGCGTGCATGCGTGCCGCATAACGCACCGTTTTGTTCTTATAGAGCGTCACCGAAGTGAACTTGTGCGTCAAGGTAGCTATTTCTACAACGAGAAGACATCGAAAAAAATCGTTGCAGAGATGCGGAACAAAGTGTCTTCGATTAGAACTATAGAATTGGTATTGGCACTCATTGTCTGATTGTCTGATTGTCTGATAGTACGCGAATGCAGGTGCCTTGGGTGGTTGTGAGTGCATCCTGAAGTTGCTTGAGTGAATGACTTGGATGTGTTGATCGAGTGCACTAATTCATCTGGATAATATTTGTGGAAAGTGGACTTAATCAAACACTTAAGTACGCGTATTTATTTCTGTAGATGCAATACAGATTCCCAATATAAATTCTGAACTGTTTTCATATCCATAGATAATGAAACTTTAATCTAGAGCATTGCAAAAATATCTCGACAGAGATTAGAAACCTAACTTGACAAATCAATTAATCGAATTTCCCAAAACAATGTACTCTCACTACTACTAAAGGAACTGAAAGACGGCACTAGTGTGCTAAATCCTTTACCAAGTCCTTACCAAACACTAAATTTACTCCAAAATTATACTATATATAATGGTAATCATTATTGTCATAACGTAAAGTATGTAAAGAATAAAGGAAAATAGATGCAACGTACAGAAGAAGACATCACTGACCCAATACATTACCGACTCTCCGGGTACAAGGAGTGTCCTTTTAAGATCTTAAAATCTTTTCAAATTTGCTCATTATAAATAAATTTCGTATACATTTTTAAGTTACAGTATAAGTCGCTTAGCTGCCTTGATTACTTTGAACGCTGCTACAATGCAGCTTACTTAAAAGGGTATTAAAATGCAGCCAACGTAAATTGTATATTTCATTTTCAAAATGATGCAGGTATCTTAGCAATGCAGCTAAGTATCGAGACAGCAAAGCAAATTATACTGTATTTACATGAAGGATACCATCTGATTATATGTATGGAACACCCAAGAGTAACTACATTTCATTTCATTATATAAAATACAATATTCTTTTTATACCCTTCGACCATTGAAAACGGACAAAAAACAGTATACTAACTTTGTGCAAATGCAACAGGCAGAAGGAGGCGTGGGAAACCCCATAAAGTCTATATATTCTTGCTCAGGATCTCTAGCCGAGTCGATTGAGCCATGTCTGTCTGTCCGTCTCTCTGTCTGTCTTTCTGTGTGAACGCACAGATCTCAGCTATTATAAAAGCTAGAGTTACCAAATTTAGCAAGAAGATTCCTGTAGACTATACGCTGATCAAGATTATTTCAAATGTTAAGTGCCACGCCCACCGCCCCTGTAAATCAATAATTTAATTTTTAGGCCATGGATTTTAAAAAAATTCATGGTCTATTGTGTTTGTCGGAACGGAATTGTGCGTAACAGGCAGAAGGAGGCAACTCCGACCCCATAAACTATATATATTCTGAATCAGTATCAGTAGCCGAGTCGATTGAGCCATGTCTGTCTGTCCGTCTGTCTGTCTGTATGAACACCTGGATCTCAGAAAGTATAAGAGCTAGAGTCATCAAAACGTATATATTGGAGTGTCTCAAAGTTTTTTTAAAATTTGGACACGCCCCTTCCCCTCCGTAAATCAGTAATAACTATTTAAAAACTACAATATTAGCTCAACAACCAAAGTTGTATATCTTACATGACAAATACTTTGCCACGGGCGTTATGTGAAAATTTCATTTAAATCGGACTATTAATAAGTGAGATATGATACGAATTAAACTCACTTTGAACATACATTTATACTTAAGCAGACCTAATTTACGCAAGCATACCGAAGTTCAAATCTAGCGTCAGACACACAGCATTTTAAACTTTTTATTTGCATTGTATGGTAACAAAATTGGTTGACAATGCAGCTTTGTCGATAGGCCAAGGAGTGAGGCAATGGCCGAGTGGTTAGAGTGGCGGACGGCTGTGAGAGAGTGCGTGTGTTCGACTCCCGGTTGAGGCGGGAGCAAATTTTCATTTATTAATTATTTATTATTTTATTTTATTTTTTTATTTATTTTATTCTAATAATATTCGGGCGGCGATTCCATACCGTTAAAATTTTTATTACTGTATAATATGATAGTAGTATTTTTTTAATACAACTTTCATGTACTAAGCTGAATGATATAACTACCTATTCTCCGAATTGTAATCGGATCGGACAATAAACACAGACGTTATTTAAGAAAGTATGAGTGCTTATGTCACCTAACAAGGAAGGCAGGCGAGCGTGAAGCTCAAGCGCCATCTGTCGAGAATAATTTTGAAGCAGGCACATGTATGTATATATGAATTAAACAAGTTAAACTACACCGGAACATAGGTCGAAGGGTATCCCACTGTCGCGTGCCGTTCGACTATTGCTTCTCTTACTGGTTTGCTATGCAGACGTCGAACTGTCGTCATTTTTATCTGTAACTTTAATTTGTATATGGTACACACTACCCATATGGTAGAAGGGTATTGTGCCAACTGAAAATTTATGTAACAGGCAAAAGGAGGCGTGGCGAACTCCACAAACTATATATGTATATACATGATCAACATCAACCAAATAGCCATGTCCCCCTTTCTGTCTGTCTGTCCGTCCGTATGGAAATCTCAGAGACTATACGAGCAAGGACTACGAAAAAGATAAAAAAAATATTAACGCTACAGTCAGGTGCTGACTGTATAAGGCCATGGATTATCATATTATACCGTAATAAAAATTTTAACGGTATGGAATCGCCGCCCGAATAAAATAAATAAAATAAAATAATAAATAATTAATAAATGAAAATTTGCTCCCGCCTCAACCGGGAGTCGAACACACGCATTCTCTCACAGCCGTCCGCCACTCTAACCACTCGGCCATTGCCTCACTCCTTGGCCTATCGACAAAGCTGCATTGTCAACCAATTTTGTTACCATACAATGCAAATAAAAAGTTTAAAATGATGTGTGTCTGACGCTAGATTTGAACTTCGGTATGCTTGCGTAAATTAGGTCTGCTTAAGTATAAATGTATGTTCAAAGTGAGTTTAATTCGTATCATATCTCACTTATTAATAATCCGATTTAAATGAAATTTTCACATAACGCCCGTGGCAAAGTATTTGTCATGTAAGATATACAACTTTGGTTGTTGAGCTAATATTGTAGTTTTTAAATAGTTATTACTGATTTACGGAGGCGGGAAGGGGCGTGTCCAATTTAAAAAAACTTTGAGACACTGCAATATATACGTATGTTGTCGCAAAATTTGATGACTCTAGCTTAAGAGTATAAGTACTTTCTGAGATCCAGGTGTTCATACAGACAGACAGACGGACAGACAGACATGGCTCAATCGACTCGGCTACTGATACTGATTCAGAATATATATAGTTTATGGGGTCGGAGATGCCTCCTTCTGCCTGTTACGCACAATTCCGTTCCGACAAACACAATAGTCCATGAATTTTTTTAAAATCCATGGCCTAAAAATATCTAGTTTGTTTTAGTTTTTGGCCACGCCCCAAAAGTTAACTTATGGTAAACTCAATAACTATCAACTCCCAAATGATTTCTGAAAATTATTTTTGTTGAACATAGAAGTTATTCATGTCGAAGCCGTTCCGTGAAATGTATGCAACACAAAATACGCAAAACATAGAAGTTTTATATTCTAAAAATGCATTTGTTCAGATGAAGTAGCAGGTACATACATATATCCGAATAGAGCTCGATTGTAGCTTTCGTGCTTGTTTAACTCAGCTTTAAAGGACCAATTAAAGCAATACAGTATTCCGCATATACATTTTCCATTTCATTAAAATCGTGTGACTTCCATTCGCTTAATAAGTTAAGATACGTTTAGCTTTCCTTTATAGAAAACAAATCGAAATTGTTAACTAACACTGGCACAACGGTGCACACAAAAAAATCAGTGGACGATACAATCTGGTCGAGATCGTATCAGCCCAATACCACAACGGACTTTCAACTGTTTCAGGTGTCGAATGCGGGCAGTACGAGGTATCCAAGGTTTGCCCTTGGATTGCCTAGGCGCGAAGTCCTTGGGAGCTCTGACATTGAAAATGCTTTGGTCAGCGTGCGATTAATGACATGCCCACGCAATCGTCATTCTGTTTGGCATCAGCGCACATTTCCGAATCGCTTTTTGAAACCCGTTGGTGACTTTCAAACTGCACGCGAGCTCAGATAATTGAAGTGAGTACGAACTTTGTTGAAAGGATAAATATGCAAGTAATGGCAACGAACTGATTGAGCGGGAATGAGGTGGATAATGCCTTAATATGGAAAACAATTTCGATGATTGATGAATTACTAAACCGACTTTTTTATTTCTCTTACAGCCGTATACCGTTGTACCCATTGATATCTGGCAACACTCCCAATTTGCCAATCACCTTATTTAAATATTCACTTTCAATAGATATTATCTGTTTAATTTATCGATATCCTTTTAATAATAGTTAAATCCTTCTCTTTCGATCGCTAGCTGTCAAGCACACAACACGTGCCGCTTTGTAACTTTTTAAGCCTTTTACATTTAATCAAAATAAATCTTAAGCATCAAACAGCATCCATTGCATTTGATTCCATAAAGCGTCTACCAAAACTCTTTTCCACCAAATACCTATGATAAAAGATGTATTTCTTTTTACCATACGCAAAGGGAAACAACTTCGGCTACTGAATTTCAAATCAGACAATGATAAAATCGACTGACAAAATGAAACTTCAGTTGATTTAGGATTAACAAGTTTACACGTGTACATGAGATATGTAAACAAATGATGTAACAATGGAAGACTATAACAATAGTATATATATAAAGATATATATATAATATGTTGGTTTAAAATTCAATATGGAATGGGTAACTTGATTGAAGAGATACATATATGTATGTGGAAAGAATTATATAACCTTGCAGGGTAAAATCAATTTAGTGTTGATAAAAATACCAAGTGTTCAAATTTGTAGTTAATCGATTGTTGCATGAATAAGTTCGTTAAAGTTGTTAGAGAAATTGCAAGGGTATTTAATGTTCGGCATTGCCGAAAATACTTGCAGTTGTAATGAATGATACAGTTTGTGAACTATTTACTATAGGTTTTTACTATATTGTCGCAACAAAACACATTCGAGAGTTTGTTAGTATACTTAAAGTTTTGTCTAGATGAAAGTTTTTAGATTCTCTTTCATCCTTATAGCGTAGCAGAGAAGTTGAGGGAACATATGGACTTCCAAATCCTAGTTGAAGTTTGCATTGTTAATCATTTTTTGTTTTAAGAAATATCGAAAACAATGAAAATCAAAATTTAAAATAAAAAAAATATATTATTATATACAAATTAGATATATTAATATAGATAAGCAGATCAAAACTGAAATGCGCTACTGAGACTAATAGGTGCTTTAGGACTAGGGGAGGTTGTTGAAAATACTAAGAAACTGTGAATGTTTTGGCAAGGTACCTAATGCCCAAACGACATGCACTCACACTAACGAACTAACACAATTATCTAGTCATGTCAGTCCTCTTGGAGGACGGAATACGAATACTTATAGCTGTAACATTGCAAATACTAACCGGCAATTTTCGAGTTTAGAAAGTAGGGATCCGGTTGCCAGAGGTTGTCGAAGAACTCAGGAAGTAGAGTGACATAGTCGTCGCCCTCCTCGAATATGTCGTCTGCTATTTCCAGTCGAGATTCCATCCAGCGCTGATGTATAAACATGTCCACTCTGTAAATCAAAATGTATCGACTGTCTGCATTATGATGTTCCTCGAGATCAGAGAGTAGAGTGGCTGCTTTTTACTCACCTAAAGTCCATATCCTCTACATTGATTGAGTTAATATCTACTACAAATATGCTAAAGTCTACTATCACTGGGGACCCCTTCTTTGAGGGCGGTCGCATTTCTGTAAATAAAAAGAGATTGGGCGAACAAAAAAGGTTTTATAAATGTCAGAGCTCTTGTTGATGATGGACATATTAAAGAGGTGTTAACTGGCTTAACGATATGCAAAGTAATATTATCGGGCGAGGAATGCCGCCTAACGATTTCGTGCGCAACTTTGGTTACGTGTTTCAGTCAAGTCAATCCCTCGTTTAAAGTGTATATATGTATAAATGTACAGTCTGGTAGCGCATACAGACTAACAATTCGGGACTTTAGCCACACTTCAAGTTCATGGACAAACTGTAGGCCTGAGGCGTGTTATACAATAGTGGAAATCGATAAAAATTAGGGGGTTGCTTCACCTTAATTACGCAAAATATAGAGACGAGGCGTGCTACGCTAAACCGCATTCATAGTACTTCTAATCAGCTTTAAGTTCTACGAATTGGAGACAATCTTATAAATAGCTTAAGGGGAGAGGGAGGGGGGTTTCATTGAGGTTTTGCCTTAAATTATAAAAATTAAAAACAAAATATTGTATTGCAATAATAAAATGAATACACATACGTTCTTCATGTTTTGAAGGCTGTATTTGGTTTTAATACAACACATAAAAAAATTATTATATTGTGTAGGGGTTCACAAATACAAGACTTTAACCTGTTTTAGTAATATGAATAGCAAAATGTTAATCATGTTGAAGGGTAATAAAATTCCTTACGTCCGAAACCTCAAACCACATTCCTAAAAATTATGTGCATTCGAGAATAAAAAGGGATTTTGACCAACATTTTTTGTTACTTTAACCACATTTAAAATTATGAAAACATTACTTTAATTTGGGACGTAACCTCTCCTTACCATAGCATTTAGAATTAAGCAAATTAGATAGATAGATTACACATATTATTGTATAAGTGTGAGAAAAACTTTGCCCGAGATAAACGCGTTGTTCAGAATGTATGAATTAGCACCATAGCATGTGGATTCAAGACTCTACCATTGAAAAACTATGCCTCGAATCGAATTATTATTTTGCACACATATTCTTTAAATAATTATGTGCTTGCAATACATACATATCCTAAAACAAAAAATATTTCGAATTTAATAAAGAACCTTCCTCTAAACAATAACAAGTAACAAAAGCACGTCAAAAACAATTTCTAGGAGAGCTATGCCATCAAATTCTTCCCAAACACGGGAAAACCTCACGGAGACCCTTGAAACGTTTAGAGAGCTTGGCTTGGCTTGTGGGACACTGTAGCGTCACAAAAAAGGTTGCAGGCACACTGGCGCCTTAAACAAAAAGGCAGCAACAAAGTACATGCAATTTTATTAAATTTTAAGTTCAATTTAACAAAATCTGAAGGGTCTGAGAAATAATTCGTTCAACTAAATTCATGATGCGATAAATATATCCCTAACAATTTAAACATTATCGATGCCGCATGCAGATATTTACCTTTTTAATACCGATAAGGTCATGGAGATCTGACAACCCCCTCAATTTGCCAATCACATTTATTTAAATATTCACTTTCAATAGATATTAATCCTTTTACATTTAACCAAAATAAATCTTAAGCATCAAACAACATCTATTGCATTTGATTCCATAAGCGTCTTGTTCACCACAAGATTATATCGCTAGTATATGAACGATCAGAGAAACCTGAAAGGGTATATAGCAGTGATCCCACCCATACAGTTGCATTTTCAAATTGCGTTTGTGTAATGCTAGCAAGCACGAAATCTGTTACATTTTCTTTCTTTGCACTGAACGAAACTGCCCGAACAGCAGTGCCGAAGTCACACGAACGTGTTTACACTCGTATGCTACGTGTGTCGGCAGAGCTCAGGCAGAGGCACTTCCTATGCACTGCGCATAGTGCTCTGGGCACCACTAGTATAGAGCCTTCGTTCTTGTTTAAATATACATACAACATATAATTGCTATAATTAGCGTATATTGATCTGCATCTTTTCTGGTTGCAAGAGACCCGATGTTGCGAAACATAGAATGGCCAGAAATCGAACAATAACTTTAGCATAATGCTTATAAACAATCTTAAGGTTTATACCTATATAATGTTTCTGCATAATATCAACAAAAACCCACTAGCCTACAATAAATAATTTCATAAATAACTTTAATCAATTATAATTCCTGAAAACTTGGTTGCGATCGGATTGTTAATATTAAAGTTATTATAAAATTTTAAAACATTTTAAGAGTCACTAATTCCCAACCACTTTCTAAAGTATGCAACACAAAAATTTTAAAAATATAAGTTTATTATAAAGGGTGATTTTTTTAGAGTTACAGGGAAGTTTTTCAAAAAAAAAAAAACGCATAAAATCAGAGAAATTCATGAAATCTTCATTTAAATCGATAGTACAGTCCCTATAATTTAATTTTTGAAGATGATTTCATGCAAATGTTGACCGTGACTGTCCCTCAAATGGTCCATCCGCTTAGTCCAATTTTGGCATACTCTTTCCAACATTTCGGCCGGTATCTCACGAATAAATTCTTCAATGTTGTTCTCCCAAGCGTCAATTGAAGCGGGACGGTCTTTATAGACATTCGATTTAACATAGCCCCACAAAAAATAGTCTAAAGGCGTTGCATTTTGGGTAAGTAAAAGTTTGATATCATCTCACGGTAGCGCTCACCATTCACAGTTACGTTACGATTAGCATCATCTTTGCAGAAGTACGGTCCAATGATGCCAACAGCCCATAAACCGCACCAAACTGTGACTTTTTCTGGATGCATTGGTAGCTTCTGCAAACGTGTTGGTGGTTTAATATCCAACAATGTAAATTTATTCACAATAGCCCGAAAAGCCACTTCAGTGGGTCGATTAAACTGACCATGTAATGAAAAAAGCTCGCAATTAACTCTCTTAGCAGAGCCGTGGCTGTTTTCAACATCTAAGTATTGATAACACAATTAAAATACTAATCAGAAACCAACACATAAACAAATTTTACCTTATAGTCCAAAATAATTTGACTATATTTCGTGAAATATTGAAATTAAGGTAATTATTAAATATGTGCCCTCAGCAGCGATTTTTTTTACAGACAGGGCTATATTTATGATGAACTTAGGTGAATGACAGAAGTCTCTGACTCTTCTAGTTTTTTTTTAATTGAATTTTGAAAATAATTAAATTTGCATGCCGCCACGTTGACGTCAAGAGCCGACAGAGCATGATTGTGTAAGCGTATATGTATGCAGAAAGAGACGTGCATACATACATTTGAAAATACACACACACATCCGTACATAAGTAGTAATTACCGAAGGTAAGCGAATAGTCACCAGCTGAAACCAGAAAGCGGCTCTGCGGTGGGTATAAAGGCCCCGAAATTGGCTGCGTCACGATAAACGGCGCACGCAATGCTCCAACAATGGAAATAAAAGAATCCAAAGAAAAAAATCCGTGCAATTAAAACAGAACGATAGAAAAGGTGCGCAACATTGCGCTATTGAGTCACCAGGCTTACGTACTCCTTGCACTCACAACTACCGCATATAGCATATATGAATGTACGACTGGGACTGACAGCTATACGGAATATTAGGAAATATCAATAGCAGCAAGTCGGAAGAAATGCAGTCGAGGCTTTTTCGCGTACACAAAACTCTAGAATACACTTACCCTTGACATAATTAGGCGGAAGAACCACTCGCGGCTTCGTTGTGTAGTTGTAGTTCATGTGGGCGTCCGTGGCCTCACTAGTCCTGAAAGTGGCCAAAAAACACAAACGGATATATATGAATTTATACAATATGTATGCAGTAACGATTTTGCGCAGATCTTATGTATCTTGTATGTATGTACATAACATATAACATATGTATGTAGACAGTCGTGCAGGAACGATTATCTTCGGCATGCCGAAGAAAGATTAAAATCCTAAATTTCTATAATTTCTTTCTTTGCCAATAAGAGAAAATATCCAGTTTTGAAGGAAGATTAATAAGATTTTAATTCTGCTAATGACTAATTACTTAAATGCCGGTTACTTAAATGAATAAAATCATGACTTATTTGTGGTGAACAAGAGTTTTGCTAGACCCTTTATGGAATCAAATGCAATGGATGGTGTTTGATTCTAAAGATTTATTCTGATTAAATGTATAAGGTTTGAAAAGTAAAAAAGAACGGCACGTGTTGTGTGCTTGACAGTTAGCGATCGAAAGAGAAGGATGATTGAAAGGATATCGATAAATTGACAGAACAGATAAATATCTATTGAAATGAATATTCAAATAAGTGCGATTGGCAAATGGAGAGGGTTGCCAGATCTCCATATATTATTAACACTAAGAATTATACCTGATCGCGTATGAATGCGGTAATCCTATTTTGCTTGGCAAACATATATACCCTATGCAAAGGGTATAACAATACGTAGGATCGTGCATGTGCATGCATGTCATTGAATGACGCCTTTGGACAGGGGCCAATGTAAACTTTGTCAATTTAAGTCTCAACTACAAATTAACTCACTTCGTGTTGGGGTCTGTCTCTGGCAATGTACTGCAAGTGCATTCATGTATATTTACATGCATACATATATTCGTGCATTCATACCTGTATTCGTACTATGCATAATTCATTTCTGCTTTTCGCTATTTGCCTTTTTCCAGGCTGCCTTAAAGTTGAGTTATATTCGTGATGGAACCCCATTTGCTGTGATTCAACTGACCTTGCTCGGATTTGTCAAATGGCTTGCCAATACTCGGAAATAGCATGTAAAGGTTAAACTCCAGTCGCAACAAATGGCGCATATGCAATTTCGAAAAAGTGACGTTTAATGATTTCCATCCTAATGAAAGAACACACAAACACTGACAGTTCGTACAGGTACGGTACCAAGTAGGAGGTAGCTAATTGCACATATGGTAGTTGATGTACTCAAGGTATCCAGACAAAATAAATTAGCATCGAGTTTCTTTTGAATTATCAGTTTAATCCAAGCTACAACAAACTGTTCGATAAAGTTTCTTCTGTAAGTCGCAGTTACAATTAAAAACTATAAAAAAGCTACAGCCGAGTGCACCCAACTGTGATATACCCGCTATCCACCTGACCAAACCAATTTCTTAAAAATACAAAACTTCTTTTGCGTATTTTGTGTTGCATACTTTCAGGAAGCGGTTTCAAAATCAGTACATTTAATTATTTATTAAATAACTTTTATTAATTAATTATCCGATCGCATTCAAATTTTAAGAAATCATTTGGGGGTTGGTTGTTATTGATTCTTTCCAAAAGGAACTATCTAGCACTAAAATTACGATTAGAATTCGATTTACGGAGCCAAAATCTAAAATAAACTTGATCTGCGTGCAATAATAACACATATTTCTAGCCGTAGAACCTTTCGTCCGAGTTTGTTTTTAAGATATTTCAACAAAATTGATTACCTCTGCTGTTTTTTAATTAAATAATACTTTTTAACAAATTCGGACAACCATATCCAATAACTTTTATATGATAAGTCAGACAGAAATGAAGAATTTGATAAACAAATTGTTTATCACAATATCCAGCGATTAGAGTTATAAAAGCACTTAACGAATAGATGAACAATGTTATCGAATTCTTAACCATTATATGTGACTAGTATGCTATAAAAGAGATTGATGCCAAACTATAATTATGCTATAAAATCTTCCGCATGTCTTTCTAATTTTCTGGTTCAACTATACAGGTGCAGAGGATACGACTTTCATAACATTCTGTGACACGTGCAATAAGAAGTCTTATAGCTGTTAAGTAGCACGTGCTGTGTACATAACTCTAAGGTTTAATATATAATTAGCTTACGAAAAGCCGGTGAAGACGTACATGCATATGTAAGTCAACTGCTGAAAGGGTATACACCGTCGGCAGACCGATGGTAGTCTTTCATTCATGTATACTTTATTTCCTTTTCTCCTGTTTATACCCTTCGGTCAAAAAAGGGTATACTTTGTGCAAGGCGTAGGATATAAAGTATATATATTGTAATATATATTGTGTACATAGTATAGTAAAGTATATATATAGTATAATACATACCATATATTCTTGCTCAGCATCACTAGCCGAGTAGATTGAGGCATGCCCGTCTGTCCGTTTGTTTACACTTAAAGATCTCAGTTATAATAAGAGCTAAGCACTCCAATCTTGGCATGAAGGTCCCTGTATACTTTGCAGATCAAGTTTTTTTCAATTTCTGGATGTCACGCCCCCACCCACGCAAATTAGTTATATGTAAATTTGATATGTCTGCAACGTATAAAATATTCAACTATCTTACTTTTTCTGACATATACGTAGCTGATGGAAATATCTACACCTCCTCCAAAATTCTATCTAATCGGATAATAAACAAGAATGTATAAGCATAACATTTATTTTTTATTTAAAGTCAACTAAGAACAGTCGACTGTTGGGGAAAAATTATTTAAAATATAAAACGTAAGTTAAATACTTTTTACGTCAACATACGACGTTGACGTTTAAGACAAAGTCTATACTAAACTATACATATCCGAACATACAATAAGGGAGTGCTTTTTACAACGAGACCACCTGGTATAATTGCATCATGTGTCGAAGGGTATTCCACTACCCGGGCCTATCTCCTTTAAACTTGGATTACCTCCTAATAATATTTGTAACACTGACTGTTGAACAATCGCTCGTTCACTAATAATTCATAGTTCGATTCCCGATCTACTTATTGCGATTGCAATCATTATCTCTATTTTCAGTAGCCTGAGCAGGCGGCAAGAAGTAAATGTTATTATGCATTGCTAATTATTTATTTATTTAACTTTGAATGGAGGTGAATTTAACTTAATTTTAATGTCATAACGTGTGACAAAACTACTTTAATAATACAATACTATGCTAATAAGAAAACTTTAAATTATCTTGCAAATTCAAATGTACAATAAACTTACCACATCCATATGAATGTCAATCCAAGGAATATGAATGCGTTAGTGTTGTATTTGTCCAGCATGATGTTGACGATGAACAGAAAAGGAAACCGAAACTCAAATCATCTCACTTTACATCGACGTGGGAATTTCATAATTCGCTTTATGAAATCTGTAAAACGATATCGATATCCAATTCGAAATTTAATTCAAATACATTGATGGGGATTTGTATTTTAAGGACACGACGCGAGACTTATCCCGGCACTTATCGTATGCGGAAACAGAAGTATTTGCTTAGCAGTTAATTACGCTCTGTGTGCCTGCCGGGATAGATGGATTGACCCGACTCGGTTCCAGTTCAACTCGTGTTCTAATATCGAATAAATAAACCTCGTCTACACGGCTACGCGACTTTGCGGATACACGTCTTTTGAGGCATGCCGAATGTGTGGAGACACTGAGACTGCCCCTCGGGCACAACATTTATCTCTTGATTCCCGTTGTCGGATATGCACATACACAAATACACACATGCACAGATACACACATACACACGTACAATATGTTTGTAGATTACGCTGGGCTTGCTCGTGCGATTATCGGTCCATCTCGCTGTGTGGGAAGCAGGCGCATGCGACATTTTCGTGCCCGTAAAGTGATAGCTTCTATACCTTCTCGTATATAGCTTCTCTGATACGAAAGCTCTTCTCGCACTGGCGGGCTGGCGGGGCGTTTGTCGTGTAATTGCAGCACACTTTGCGCGGACCGCAGTCAATGTAAGACAATTGAATTGCGTGCTGATTTCACTTAAGCGCGCGCGCTTTAAATATTATCATTTCGATTTGGACTGTGCGCAAAGTGAGAAGGTTATGCGGATTCTCCATCTAATCTTGCAAACCAACGATCAACGCCATCAAGAACTGTGCAAAGAGTCGGCTTCCCAGAACTCTGGTATTCTCTGTACACGAATCAACGTTGATATCGTATCTCGGGGTATTGGAATATCATTGATATCGTATCTCAAGGTATTCGACTATATTTCTTAAGGCAAATCAATTATGGCGGCCTGAGTTTCAGCTGCCTAGTTGAAAGGGTAAACTACTGGATGAGCTTACAACAATATCAGTTCAAATCGGTTATATGGCGCTCTAATTTATGCAACGTGCCACTGACGCCGCCATTGACTTTGGCACTGACAATGACAATGCGAATGCGTGGGGCAGGAGATGCTGCGGGGAGCGGGAGTGTCAACTTGCGTTGCTCAAATTAAAAATTCCGCTTCAATGAGTAGACCGCAAGATGAAGCATATCCGGCTTGACCAAGTAGAGGCATTTAAGTCTGACACACACTTTAGTAGTAACAGGCATAACATACAGATGTTCAAGTGTATGCGTGTATGTGTATTAACGACCTGCATGAATACATTATTTTTTACTTGAAACTAGCTGTCAAAATAGACGACATTCATACATTCACATTCATTGAAAACTGTACTCAAAAAACACAGTTTTTAAAAAGTGGTGCATTTGCCTTTTTGAACACATTCATGCAGTACACTAATATGCATGTATAAATACAAATTTTTTATTCTGATTAAGATCGGTCTTGCAACTTAGATTTAATTGTTTGGATTGTAGCAGCAGCGCTAACAAACACTGATTTATTATCGATAGGCACGATCTATCTCTCTTCTCTGATTAGCCAATGCAGTCGAATAAAAATCAAAATGGAAACTATTATTTGAAGTTGAATAAAAACACATGTATCGCAAAGGCAATACGATTGATTGCCATTTTCACTTGCAAAGCATAAATATTCCACAAATAAAAGAGAACAAGAATCTTCTCACAAATAAATAACATATGGTTCATATGACTTATTTCATGTACACACGTCAAAATGCACTTAACTGAGTCGAGCAATCCATTTGTATTAATTATGCCAAGTCGTAATAAAAGACAAGCACTATTTAATTCTTTTATGATTATAAATTTAGTTTTAACGAGTCAAATAATTGTTTTTAATGTCGCCTCCACTTTTTTTTAGGTTTTTGCTTTCGTCTCATTTTTGTAACGGTTAAACACGAGCTCCCGCTCATTTTTATCGAGTTATCGATGCAATGAGTAACGGATATTCCAATGATAAACAGTTACAACAAATTGTAGATGAACAAATATTATATGTCATTTATATTATACTATATTCTCAAATATTTTGTATTGACCCAATGCGGCCCAATCGATGGGCCATTTAGGGCTCTTGAGCTCATTGCCCATCAGACAGGGTCGACCGCAAGTCGATGACAACAGCAAAAACAGTTAAACAGTCAATAATTTGTACTTTGCACCATGAATCGGACACTGTAATGTTGTGGCAATTACCGCGTTGGCGACCGACGCGCGTTCGAATCCTTTCGGCTTCAATCATGAACTGAACAGCGCTGAAAATGCGCGAATTTCTTTGCTGCTTTCTTGCCACTTTAATAAAACCCTATGGCACCACCAACAACAACAACAACGAAAGCAACGCCGGCGCTGACGCTGGCGGCCACTGCCGATGGAACTAAAGGCAGAGGGAAGGGCTCGGTCGTGGTTGCGGTGGGGGGAATGACAACTGTGACGGTTTCCATTTACAAGGAGTTGTGAGTATCGTGCTGGGAAAGCGTGCGAGCTCGAGCTTGGTTCCAAATTGGTGTTAGGTTCCGTTAGGCGCCATGGAAATGTGGCCATGTGGACATTTAATCATTTGCAATAGTACGTAGTCGTTTACGTATTTAGTGGAACAGAAGCCACCAATTAGTAAATATTATGGAACAATTTCCATAATTCTAATCTGTTCTTTGGTAAACACTTATTCCGATGCAAGTGTGTGACATTTTCACGAAGAATACTGCACAACATAACGCACTGGAAAAATAAAGATAATTAATTTTTATTTATTGCACTATTTATTACACTATTTGTGCTTTATTTTTGTTATTTTCGGCGGTCAGATAGAGAAGGAAGACCCTAATCGAGATGATCTTTTTCTACATTTCGTATCGATTATTCTGCAGCAGGTTTAACTTAATACGATATGATTACAACTAATATTAATGCTATTATTCTAATTCCGTTCAAGCTTTGTATTTTTACGAGGGTATAATCTCAAAATTAGCGCTTTTATTTTAGGTATGAATACAGACTATATATAAAACTTCATGTGTATACTATATATAGATTTCTTTATGTATGTATATTATATATTTAGATAAGGCTTACAATTATTTAATAAAAACTCCCTTTGAACGCAGATGACCGAATTAATCACAGAGTAGGCCAAACCAGCGAAAAGTCCTTTCGTTGCCATTGTCCATAGTCAGGTCTATAGCCTGACTAGTTCGTACTCGGTTTTTCCAAAGAGCTTTATGCAGTTTGACTTGAAATTTCCACAACATAGGCAAGTGCCGAACAAGTGCGACGTATAAAATGCAAACAAATGCGGAACAATCTGACATACGCCGATACACACACATTTGTGTCTTTATACATGTGGATGGGGGAATATGTAATGAGTGTAAAGCTAGTTGGTTCTAGCCCACAATATTTTGGTGTAAATGCGGAGTGTAGGGGGGCTTTCCAGTGCTAACAAACCCCTCGCCCACCTATAAATTTGTAGGCTAACTAGTTGGAAATCCTTCGTGCTTGTCTACGTGTCTCATGGGAAAGCCTATATGGTTTTCTAAAACCTTAATTATAACACAATAATGTACATATGTATGTATATGCATATATTATAATATTTGTTTGTAAATATTTATACATGTACGTATTCATTAATTAACTAACGAATTATATCATTATACAACGTAAACACCGTTGCTTTATCAAATTGTTTAACATTAATATATAATATGTAATCTTCCGTTCGTTGCAAACCTCTGGCCATGAGTGTAATCTCCGCAAAGGTATAAGAGGATTGTTTAAGTGATTACATAAATGCAAAACTGTGTATTTGGTATTTGGATTGTAAAGATTGTTATCAACATAAGACAAGGACAATTTAATACAAATATTGTCTTGCAGTTCCCGATTAGTTGTAATTGATTATTAGTAGGGGGAGCTCTAGGATGACCGAACGCTACTGTCTATGCAGACCAAGGAGCTGGCCAAATCCTTGCCTAAGCCAAGAACCAGTTAGTTTTCCAGCGGGTATCTTCATCTCTTTGTTGGCTTCCTCAGTGGCCGTCAGACGGTGAACTGTCACCTAGTAAAGATGTGTCTATCTTCTCAGTGTACCCAGTGTAGACTCTGAAAAGAGGCCGGGGAAACTACCAAGCACATTCACTGCCACAGTCCAGCCTTAGTATGGATGAGAAGGAAACATCTGTGCGTGGATACTGCACCTCCTGTGCAGATTATTTACTCCTCGACGAAGGAGCTGCCCCGTTTCATTAGGAAAGCGGAACAGATTTTGTCAGGCTGCACTTTCTCCTCAGTACCGCTACTTTATCCCCTAGTGCAAGACTCCCTCTTACTTATAATAATAAGGTAGCTGATCAAGTTCAGTGACAGCATCTCAATACGAACTTGTTAAATGCGCCTGCGCTCCGCTGCATACTAAGGCCTTTGCACCTGGAACAATTGCAGCTTACTAGGAAGTCATTCTCTTAAGGACGACGTTCTCTTATGTGTTGGATATAAGTATTTATTTATATATATACATATTCTGCATAATATGTATATATGTTAACATATTTATAAAACTATCGCTGTTGAGAGAAAACTCATTTTGACACTAAAACTAAACTGTGATTTGGCTGATGCCTAAACAATGGTGGATCCCTGTTGGTTGCTACGCTGGTTGATCTTCACATGTGTCTGCCGCTTCTTCTCATCCTTGAAGGCCTCCGTGTTTGCCTTCTTCTCAATGCGGCGCTCACTGCGATAATCCTTAAGCAAACGCTTTCGCTCTTTCTTCTCTTCGGCAGTTTCGTCCTTTGGCCTTATGGAAAGAACACTGAGTGTAGATATCACCGACTTGGCGCACAGAGACTTTGGACCAACTGCATTTGGTGAATCATCGGCCAAGTTGGCGAGAGCTTTGGCAGTTAGTTGTCCATCTGCGCCGCCACGAAGTACATTGACAGGCAGACCAGTTTTGGGGTCGATTTGAATGGGTGCCGCCTGTCTTCTAGAGCGCGGCTCATCGATAAGTTTAGGATGATTATAGATATTCGAGTAGGTGGACAGTATTGACTCACAGTCCCACTTCTTCTCCTTGGCATCTTCCACCTCGTAGTCAACTAGCTCCTCTGTTGGATCTTGTTCACCATCCACAACGTTCGAGTACTTTTTTAACGCGTTCGCGGTCCCATTCTTTATCGTATTCCAAGTCATGGGTTTTCTTTTTAAACTCTTTAAAACACTGCATGACCACAGGGTGCTTTTGGTGCCAGGCTCCTTCAATATCCTCTAGCGCCAGATCCCCAAGCTCCGGATCATCATAGCTTGCATAGAACTGCTCAAAACGATCATCTAGCAATGACAGTTGTTCATTTCGCCGGATTACACTGGAAGACATTGAGTACTCGGTAAATCGAGACTTGGTTTCCTCGTCCTCAAAACGACTTTTTCGCATGAGTGGAGCAAGGCGATCCATAAGCTCGTCAGCGTTTTCATCATCATTTAAATTATCCGAGTCGAAGTCCATATCATTTTCACCGTCCTCGTCTTGCCAGTCTTCCTCGTCCTCGTCGTCGTCGTCGTCCTCACCATCCCCGTCCATTGCTTGCATAACAAAATCGTCATCCAATTCTTCGTTGTCCTCAAAATCACTATCAAGAGCTGCCACAACATCTGGGTCCCAATCTGGACGTGGTCCGGGCTGCGGTGCTGCCTTGTTCAACATGCCCTCAGACTCTTCGAATTCGCTGGCAAATACAGAGCTGGGTAGCACGAGCAGGTTGCGAGGCTTGGCCTCATCTCCTTTTGTATTTTTAACTTGATTGGGGTTTTCCATATACTCCCAAACAACATCGTTTTCACGTTTCTTCAGATGCTGCATGTAGTCGTAATCGTCATCATAGTGGATGCCAAACTTTTTCAGCTCTTCTTTACGTTTTGTAGGATCAGGCGTTTCATCTTGTGGCTTTGACGGAGTCTGTCTGGCACTTGCCTCCAAAAGCACACGCTGTGGTGCAGTCTCATCGGTCACCAACGGATCGTGCTGGCTACGATGTACCAAGTGAAACGTCACGGCTTTTTTGCGATCAATATACGGTTTTTTTCCCTTGACCTACAAATGAAACACAACTAACATGTATAATAGTTAATAATAAAGCAATAATATTACCATTTTGTTTGTTTTTGCTACTCAAAATTGGGTTTTAAATCTCTGTATTGCTGGTTTAATATTGCGTTCCAAAACACATGTGCAATAGTGGTGAGCAATAGAATATACATTCTATCGATATACTGAAAGAATATTGTATCGATTGTACCAACAATAAATAGCACAAAATTATATCGATGTTTTGGGAATTCGGCAAACTGTTGCGTTGACAATGGCAAAATATACAATTAATTTTAAGAAAATATTTACTGAAGATATTTAAAGTTCCATTCTCAATTAAAATTTATGTGAAAATTGTTTTTGTTGAAATCTATAATTACATCGATTGCAATAACAGGCGAACAATTTGTTTTCGTTCATCTCTAGCTTAAATGGCCTGCATCCCTGGAAAAAACTAAACATAATTGTTGTTTTTGGATCCTTACCTAAATTAATGAAAAATGGAGGAAAATGGGACGGCGTCGGCAGTCTCAACAGATATTGCAAATGGTATATCCAGTTTTCTGATAAGTAATTTCGTAATAAAGCAATCCTCATTATACATTTAGATGATGATGACGTATCGCACCAGCACAAATTACAAGAGCTCCAGACGGAGATGCGCAAAATGCAGAATGAGTTCAATACACAACGTGCAAAAATGAAAGACCTGTTTATGCAGAAGGAGGCCGAGCGCAAGCAGCTGCAGGATGAACTAGACGAGCTTAAAACTCACCTGATGGTGGCTGACCTAAAGTCTGAAAACGAGATGCTGCTAAAGGATCAGAAAGCTCAAGAGGAGATATCGTCGCTACAGCAACTGGTGCAAGATACTATCGAGGAATCTGCAACATACAAGGCGGAACTGGAGCGCGTTAAACTGGAGCAATTGCGGCAACAACAGCAGCAACTCCAGCAAATTCAGCAGATGCAGCAGCCACCAGAAACATCAGGCGGCTTGGCGCCACATGTGCTGAATCAAGTGAAAAAAACACTGGGCTCGGTAAGAAAACTGGGAAGCGATTCCTTGAACAACAGCTTTCAGCAAGAGAATACGGACAACAGTGCGCGAGGAGCAGGCAAGAACAATCCCAAGCAATATGTGAGTACAAATTACAAATTGCTGTAAACATTATTATAGATTTGCTGAATTTACCCAAAATAGGCTGTGGAGGACGCCGAGATGATGCACTCAATAGTTGAGCAACTTCAGGAAGAAATGAAGGCTCTCAAGGAAAAGTTGCGAGTGGCGGACGAACAGTTGCAGGCAAAATCTGTCACAGTAACGCATCAGGAGATGAGCTCAACAATAACTGAAGAGAATGCCATGCACAAGTCCACGTCAACTGATTTGATTGTAGCTATTTGCAGTTCCTGCAACTCAACCGAGGAGCGTTCAACAGAGCTAAGCGCGGCAGTAAGTCAACAGCAAAAGCAACTGGATGCGATACAGAAACAACTTGCTGAGGCGCGAGAAAAGTTGAGCAAGGAAGCAGCACTACGAAACGACCTGGAGAATCAGTGGCAAACAAAACGTGAGGCACACAAGAACGAAGTACAAAACCTGCGTGAGCAAGTCAAGAACAATGTGCAGCAACTGCTGGACATGCAACAAAAGTTTCTTGAGACCAAAGAGGAGGTGATGCGACAGTTGCAGCATGTCACAGATGATCGCGAACGGGTCAATCAGCAGCTGGAGACGCTGCAGGCTGATAATGATTTTCTGTCCGGCTGCTTCTTGGCCACCTCCGAAGAAATCGAGAATCAATACATAAACCTTCCAAACACTGTTGTCGAGCTACAGGAGTTGATACTGCGTCAGCAGAATGAGCTGATACAGGCGCGGGTTAGTAGCGAATACGAGAAACAGAAGTGCGTCAGCTCGTTAGATGAAATTCAAATACTGCGGGCTCAGCTCGAAGAAAGCAACAATGAGCGACGCGCCTTCAAACATAAAATGCAGTCAGACATTAAGTCCTTACAGTAAGTGATTAACAAGGCCAACAATTTAATAATTATTACTTAACTGCCATAACATTTCCCACAGGGACCGCGTCACGGAAAATCTAGTTGCGGTGGAATCGCATGAAACATCAAAAAGACTTTTGGAGCGCAAAGAAGCTGAGCTGAACAAACAGTTGTCCGAGTGTCGAGTTGAGATAATAGAACTACAAGATACCAATGTAAGTGATCGAAGTAATTCGTTTTTGGATAACTTAAAGCGATGTTGGTTCACAGGAAAAACTGTCGAAGACGAACTCAGACTATAAGGCGAAAATAAAAACACTTCAGGAAGAGTTGTCCACAATGGAAACAGTGCAAAAAGATTTTGTCAAATTGTCTCAAACACTTCAGGTAGTTAATTGTGTAAATTACAAAAATACTTTATTTATTTTCATTATAATCATACAATTTGAATTAGTTTAAAGCTTTACTACATGGGTTTCCTCTTTTTGTAGATGTCCTTGGAGGAGCTGCGTCACGCCGACACTGAGGTGCGCTGGCAGGACGATGATGACGTTAACAATTGCCCCACGTGCAATGCCTATTTCACGGTGATGGTACGCAAAATTCATTGTCGCCATTGCGGACACATATACTGCGATAAATGTCTAACTAAAACGGTGCCATCGGGTCCACGGAAACGTGTCGCCCGGGTTTGTGATATCTGTCACACATTGCTCACGCCAAACACGGCTCCCTACTTTAGTCATGAGCCGCAGCAGTCAAACTAATCTCTCTTCTCTGCACTGGCGGTACGTCACTTTTACAACGACGGAAAATATTATATATTTATTATGTTTTCTATGTGTAGTGTGTACTAGGTATATTTACTGCTATCTTTTAATTCGTTTTCTACTATCATTGGATTTTCCTTTCGGGACATACATTGTTTATTGTCACACTCAATCGAGTCATATCCAAGAGAGTCGCAAGAGAGTGCTAAAATTGTTTTAATGCAATAGTATTTGTAATTCAGTCCTCTAGATTTACTATACATTTCTATGTAGGTAAGATTCCATTATTGAATTTATGGCAAGCAAAGCAAATCTAAATTATAAATAAACATAAACATATGTACATCCGACGCTTGTGCTTCGTCTCACTCTACTTGAACCAATTTCGCCTGCAAGTTAACGAGATTTAGTAATAATTGTAAATGTAAATATTTATATTACATATATATATATATATATATATACGTATACTCAAGAAAACAGGATCATTCATGCAGCATATATTTGTGTTTAATTGAAAAACCAGAGCAAACAATTTGTCAATCTTTGTTAACAATTAACAAGAATAATATATATGAACTTCTAGTTTGACACATTTTGTTATCGTCGTTGTCTTTATGGGTTTGCGAGGATACGTACTTACGGGTGCATGCACACTCTAAATGAAGACAATGACAATACATGTCTACTAAATTTGTGTGTGTATGTTATGCATAATATTAAATATAACAACAAATTGGGCATGCCCGTTAAATATGTAAATATGTATGTATAACTATCTCACTTCACTTTACACTAACAATAAGTCAACTGTGTATAGAAATCTAATACTGCAATCTTCGCATTCAACAAAGCAAAAACTGAAAAGGCTTTCAACGTAATTAGAAATTGGAAAACAAAACACGAACGACGAACAACCAGTGGATGGGGAGGGGAATCACATATCACATAGGGCAATTACAGTTGGCACAGTCAGTTTCAGTTTTCTGAAATGAGAAGAAATAAAAATGTCATTATAATTAGCTGCTCTGACAAGCGCAGGTACAACAGGTTTTGTATTGACGATCTATCCAATACTCCGTTACTAACCTCACCATATAAATCGGCCGGCAAGGGCACTCACAAACGCCACAGCTGTCACGCCCAGCACGGTGATAATTCGACTTCGAGGAGCTAAACAAATTAGAAATCACATTCGTAAAACCATCACTAAAAATAGTTTACAGCTCTAGGCAACTAACTATTCATTAAACATTAACATTCATAGTATATTGGAAATATTTTGAAGCATTATTTTAAATCAATAAGAGTATTGCAGATACATATTTTGAATGAGCAATGGGAAAATAGATATTTGATTGATTTAATAATGTTAAAAAGTTGTACTTTTTGACACTTACGTAAAAGGTTTTTGCGGCGAAGATGTTACACTTTGAAAACTGGACAGAACAGATACAGATACAGATGCGAGGCGAGACGAGACGTAGGCAATGAAAGCGAGATATACTTAGAGACATTGTGTGGCGAGATAGTAGGTATATTGGAATCTAGCCATCGTTTTGAGAACTCTCTCGGTGTCATCCCAGTGCTTGCTGAGTGCAGAGATGCTGTGTTTTTTTGCATAGTTAGTCAACTGAAGTTATCCTTAGATAGTGCGAGTTGAAGACCTCGTTGCTTGGCTCCGATGCAGAGAGAGAGTTATAGACAAAGACAGAGCGACAGTGAGAGAGGAAAGAGAGCTTAGCTTATTGATGGGTTTCAATGGTACACGCTTCTTATGGTTTCGTTATCCGTTCTCCTTATGATTAATACGTTTATCATCTATTTGAGCTTCTATTGGAGCTACGCTTAGTCTAAGTATGGTTGTAGTGGTAAGGTATGGTGAATGCGTTTGTGTTGTTTGTCTAAGGGCAGACCAAGTCACCAACAAGTGAAGCAACAGAAGAAGAGACTATACTGATGCCTGGACAATGCTCTGTGATTCTGTGATGATAGAGTGTTGTATGTTGTAGTTTCATTCTCGAGAAGCTGTTCTACTGCTCGTCTTCACCTGCAGCGTTCGTGTTGCTCAGCGATATCTGGTTTCCATACTTCGCCAGCCACTCAATAATCACACCGTTGCTCCAGCCAAATCCTTTCTGCACGCCGTATTCACCTCCGCCTCCGTGTCCGCCAAAGTTCTCCGCGTCGTACTGAATTGAAACGTCACAGTAAGGGTATTTTATATTCGGAATAATCATAATTCATTCAGCCCACAGCTTACCTTCTCAAACATGGCAAGCGTCTCGCGATATGCTTCAAAGTTGGACTTGACCCATCGATAGCCCCAGCGCTTGGACAACTCCTTGGCTTCAGGTGTGCCCAGATTGTCAAGACCCTCGACTAGAATGTACTGCATGGGCGCCCACACATTGGGGAAGTCCCACTGCTCGCCCGTAGGATACAGTGTATTCGGTACGCCGCCAGGGAATTTGTCAAGTTTATTCTTCTCGATGTAGCTCAGAATGGATTCGGATATTTTGGCCGAGTCGGAAATATTGTATGCCTTGACCCACAATGGCGACAAATTGGTGGGCACAAAGTAGTCACGTGGCTTCTCATTGATCAGATCATAGTCCAGCCAGCATCCGGCTTCCTCGTTCCACAAGACAGCCTGAATTGCCTGCGAATTATACAAATGGGGTTTCAAAATGAGTTTCCCAGAGAAATAATAATGATTGCGTACCTCCTTAATCTTCTGGGCCTTGGTCTCGTACTCTGTCATCTTCTCAACGTTGCCGGCCTTGGAGTGAAACTCGGCAATCATCTTAGCGTTCCAGTATAAAATGGCATTCAGTTCAACGGGCACAATGGAGCGCGTCTTGGCGTCGGTGAGGTTGCCAATGTTTGTGCCATTCTCATTGATAAACCAACGGGAGCTGAAGTCCATGCCAGACTCCGCTGCAGATTTCAGTTCACTATAATGATCCTCCTTCGCCTCTGGGGTGAGGAAGTTCTCGGATGTTTCCACATCCTCGCTGTAGGATTCCGGACGAGGTCCCGTTGACGAGTCTCTGTATATGGCCAAGTTGTGGCCCTTGGCTTGCACAGTGTGATTGTTGATAAAATACTCAAACTCGTGCTCCAGAATTTCCAGCGCGTTGATGGCAAACAGATCGTCCTTGGTAAAGTCCACATAGGCCTTCACCATTGCCGTCAGTAGTGGCGGCTGAGAACGACCCCAGTAGTAGACCCGACCGCCGTTCGGTATAAATCCAATGCGCTGAACGATGGACAAGAAGTTCTCAATCATGCCACGTGCGGTGTCCCTCATTTCACTGTACAAAAGACCACGGATAATCCAGTACGAGTCCCAGTAGTAGAACTCAATGAAACGGCCGCCGGGAATGATGACAGGATTGGGTACAGGTATGATCGAGTAGTAGTTGGGGTTCTTGTGCACGTCCTCTTTCATTTTACGGCCCAGTTCTTTCCAGATGTTGTTCAGGTCCACACCCCATTGCTTAAGGTCTGGATCGCGGATGAGATCAATGAAACTAGGATGTTCATTCCAATCAGTTGGCGTCCACACATCCAACTCGGTGCCCTTCGCTCCAAAGTGATCCTACAAACATTATTAACATATTTTTGTAATTGTTCCCAAATAACTTTCTGGTAACACACACATTGACAAACTCATGAATTTCATCCCGACTAGGAGTGTTGTTCTTTGCCGCCATAAAGGCATCAAAGTCCTCCAAGGTTTTCTCGGGCGCAACCTTTAGTTTCATGTCCACAAAAGTCTTGGAGTCCGGAAACAGCTTAGCCATTTGTATGGTGTGCAGTAGCCGTCCATAGCAGTAGATTTGGCTGTAAGAAAGAAGCAGAGTTTAATGATTTGTATACCCTGCATCTATTAAGAGTTCAACTTGTAAAACAGGCAGAAAAAGTTAAAAATATATAAAGATATATGGTATATGTTCACGATCAGTACTGGTCGAATTGGTTGCAATGTGGCCCCCAAGACATTGCTTATTTGACTTCCTTACAGCTTACAACGATGTGCAGGTTGTTGGGATATTGATTCGGATACAGTACTTATTGTATATATAATGATAATCCTATTGATATACTGTCAACCGAAAATGTATATAACAGGCAGAAGAAGGCGTGGCAGACCCCACAAACTATATACATATATTCTTACTATACATCAACAGCCGACTCAATATAGCCACAGTCCATCTGTCTGTCCGTATGAATATCTAAATCACAGCGACTAAGTAAGCTAGGACTACAAAAAATGTATGAAAATAATGTCTTAATGTTGCACGCACATCAAGTTTATTTTAAATTTTGACCACGCCCCCTTCCACCCCCGTAAATCAATAAAAAGCTTATACCAAGCGTAATTTTAATGTAGTACAGTTCATTTTCTCTTAACACAATAACTATAAGCGCACAAATGTTAACTGCAAATTTAGTTGCAATCGGATAATTAACATAGAAGATTTTTAAGAAATAATTTGACTAGTTTGCAAGCCGCTCCCTGCAAAGTATGCAATACAAAATATACTAAGCATAGAACTTATTTATTTAGATCGCATAAATTACAGGTAGTCAAGTAACTCTTTACACTTATTTACATGTTAATGTTATGTACATATGTACATACATATGTATGTGTAAAGTGTTTATTGTATGTATATCAGATATAGCATTCGTGCTTCTTATCAGTACAATCAATGCATAATCGTTTTAAAACAGAGTATAAGGCAGGGTATAAGACAGTAGAAGGGGCCTACACTAACGTAGTTTATTGCCAACTTGATATGACGTCATTAATTAGTGCACATAAATTTACAATTGCTTTTGCAGTAAATAGTTGGATTGAACTGCTTTGGTGAACTTAATGAACACCTGTCTGATTAGGATCTAGCACAATAAATATTATAGTGTCAGCACGATTTGCACCCCATTGGTAAGTGGTAAAACAATATTAGTTAAATCGAGAGATCGCACGACTGCGAAGAGAAGCCGTCACGTTTGCCGATCCTCAATCACGTTTGGGATTTATACAAGTTTTGAATTATCTTTGCGATTGCAATTCAAACGAACCGAGTACGTTTTATGAAATGTTTTAAGTGCGGAATTATTAATCTTTGCATTTTAAATAAGAGACCGGTTCCGCAAAGAAAGCAAACCAGTTGATAAACACACACAGATCCGGACTAATTAGTTAAATCTTAAAATTTCGATCACAAATAATCAAGTGCATATATACTCAGACATTCACTTCTCCATACACAATGAATATTGTAACATTAAATTATAGATGGAGAAATTGTACATATTTACATTCTTTCATTCTTGTATTACTTTTCTTACTGCAACTTTTCAGTGCTGCAACTTTTGACATACCGCGTTACATTTATGCACTTATCGATAACTATCGTAACTACGATACCACAAGTACCTTGCATAGTCCACACACATCGAATGCGGATTGGCTTAGAACTAGAGCTGCAGAAACATCGATGTTTGCTTAGGTTTCATCATGTTTAAACATCGATGTTTCTCTATGTAAAATCGATGTTTATGCAACTCTACTTAGAACTTACCAAGAGGAAAAGTCGTAGGTGTCGACATTCTTCACGATTGCATTATCGCTGTCAGCGCTGAACTCGAGCAAGGTCCTTGCGCAGCCCAGTGGCACCAAGGCCAGGCAGCAGCAGAAGATCAGCAAATCAAAACTGTTTGCCTTTGCCATTTCACAGGAACTGTTATACTTGTTATACTGCTACTCAACTGATTGCAGCTCTCTTTTTAATGTTAACCTATTTGTGTGCACGTGAGAGTGTGCAAGTTATTAAGTACCGATATTATCACACAGAGCGCACTGCGATTCGAATTCGAACTTCGCACTCAGCTGCTTCTTTTTTTAGGTAGATTCGGAGTCGCGAAGTTTGTGAGTAGAAGGTGCGTCGCTCTCAGTCTCAGCTGCAGTTTCCGCCAACGACCCAGACACAACCTGCGCCCTGTCAGTGCAAGAATACTTCTAACTATTTCAGCCGATTTCGTTTTATAAAATAAATGGCCGAACGACAGCGACAGCGACGACGATGACGACGGCGACAGCGCCGTTATTATTTCCGAGCAAGAGCAACTGATCAGTGATCGGCTCCCGACAACCGACACACCGCTACGAGCTCGGCAAGAGCCCCGGAATGAACATGAACACGAGCACGGGCACGGGCACGATTAATGTGGGCGTGAGACGGGTGTTCTATTTTTAAATCGACTAACTAGCGATTGTGGCTGCGCTGAAGCCGAACCCGAAGCCATAGCCGCAGCCGGAGTAAGTACTGTATTTAAATGTACCCCTTAGCTGATATACTTTTAACATTATTTTTAAACTCCTGTGAAACAGTTTTATATGTAGACCAGATTGAATAAGAAACCTTATCACTTGAGCTATTTTGAAGTAGGCCTGCATTTAATTGCATATCTCAAGTAGTTCGAATTAACCTGAATAAAACACTGGCAGCACTTGGCAATCGGGCTGAATGGGCAATTACATTTGCATACACATGTTCTTTCTCGATTTAAGGGCGTTTCTTCAACTGATAATTGATGTAAACATGTGCATACAGAAAAGTCATCGAAAGATGTACAAATGCAACACACATTTTTACTGACTGCATCCACTTTTCACTTATTCATCAAGTTGTTGAATATTCAAGAACATTATGAACTATTTATATTCTTATTAAACTATCATTATCATTATAATTAGTTACTTTAAATTGAATTTGAGATTTGAGATTTTAATCTACAATAAATTGAATAAATATAATATAAATATGTTAAAAGATCAAACTATATTTATATAAATGTCTGAAACTCAATTTCTTTTTTATTTATAAATGTTTAATCAATCAATCAATGATATGACTCCCGCATGGTTTATACATCCCGCATGGCTTATACATCCCAGGGTTTATACATCCCGCTTTTACATTAAAGAAAAGGGTTCTTGCAAGTACGTGCTGCGGTCTATTGGTCACTCTAACCACACTTCACTGTGAACACTAATCAGAGCCTGTTCTGCACATATACATACATACAGATAGTTAAATGCACATGTTAATGTAATGTACATATAATATGTGTAAAGAGTTACTTGACAGACTGTTATGTATGGGACATGCGATATGACAACTCATTTGGCACTCTTATCATTCAAGCGCCAAATGAGTCGTCATAACAACAAGCTTGCATTAAATGAAATGGTTTTGGGATGTAAATTATAAGGTGGCACTGATAAAATGGAAATTATCAGACACCCACAATTCGATATTCCATTTCCATTCGGTGTCAGTGCGATTAAAACAGTGTAAAATGTCTAATAAAACTAGAGAATAATAAATACCTTTAATCATGTGTTTTCCTATGTTTTATAGTGGATGGGAAAGAATTCTGTTATAATGCATTGCAACTATTTTAAGACTGTTTATTTCCCAGTTATTGAGAGAGCCAGAGTGGGAAATATTTAAGATTAGTCGGAACCTGCAGTTTAGTGTTGCTGTTTTGCAATATAAATCACAGTTAGATGTCTTTAGGTTTTGCTGGAGTATACGTTAGGCAGTTTAACTGGATAATAGGTTAAAACTGCGTCGCAATACTTTCAGCAATGCCACAACGAGTCTTAATTGAACTGATTTTGTAGTCGCTCAACCCAAAAATAAACCTGCAACGTCATCAAGTCACAATATCTTCAGTGCAGAAGTGGAAGAACTGAAGATGTTACTCTACATTTGGGGGCCTGATCATTGACCGGAAAATGCGCAATGAATGTGGCATGTGGCAATGTGGCATGTGCCGAGCCTGTCTCGGGTTCGAGTGATTTAGCTAGTTCAGTTAATATTCACAGCTTGGCAGTGTGTTTAGTATATTCATTTTTCGTGTGCATATTTAGCTGAACTGGCAAATGATGTATTGTTTGGATCTAGAATGTGCCGCAGCGCACTTATCCCAGACTCAAGCGATGATATAACCCACGAGCGTATCGCTGCGACCGTCTGCGGCGCTCTCACTCAATTGTGTGGCATCTGGAAACAAAGCCACAAAGGCAACCGTTGCGCAATCTGATCGCTGTTCTGATCTGTAGCTGGCAGGGAGAAGGAAGGGAGTGCACTGAGCCTCTGCCACCTGTTGGTCCGCTGTGACGACAGCAGAGCGGAATCAAACGTTTAATTGAAGCTTAATGTATTCCCCTTTGACTAGAAGCACGTCACTAACATATTCTATGTGTCTCAGCACAAGTCCGCAGTGAGGAATCATGATATCATTAGCGAAACATTGTTGTATCTATTATTTAACAATATATGACGCAGGGAACTCTCGGGTCGCATGTTAAGTAAACCGTTCTCAGAGTTGGATGCCGACAAATGTCAGTGAGAGTGACTATCCCGTTAACTTGGCACTCTGCCTCTATCTGATTATTGAATAAGGAAGGCAGCTGTGCTACAAATTGTCAACTGCAAATATGTTCATGCTAAACAAATGACTTATTGATAAACAATAATAATAATACACCTAAAACTAAGGTCGATTCATTGTTTTCACTGTGGCACAACTTGCTGTACAAATATTTAAACGGGTGGAATGGACTTTTCAATAATTAATGCCGTACAAATGGAACGTGCTGCGCGTTTTAAAGTAATCATCACAAATAAATATATTTTATACATATGTATGCATATGTATGCCTGTATAATACATATGCACATGTATGTATGTCTACATATTTGTTCAAAAATCATACTGAAATATAATTTCCGATGAGGCAAAACTCATAGGCAATTAATTCCGGTTCTTTTTCTCGATAATTCATACAAAATTCTGTATGTGTAGTAGTTATGCCTGCTACTCATAGTGTGGAAGGGTATTATAACACTTTGACAATTGAAAATATTTGTTACAGGTGGAAGGAGGCTGGCCAGAACATACATTTATATGTATATATATATATTCGTGATCAGCATGAGCAGCAAAGTCGATATAGCCATGCCCTTCTGTCTGTTTTCCGTTTGAGTAACAAAGAAGATCTCTGAGACTATAAAAGTAAGTTGTACTTACACAGCACAATAATTATTAAGAATTAAATGTATGGGGGTACTGATTTTTAAGCATCTCCCTGCAAAGTATGCAACAGAAAATACGCTATAAATAAAGGTTAGATATTTATTAAGAAATCGTTTTGGTCAGGTAGGTAGCAGGTATATCAAAATCAAGTAGATTCGACTGTAGCTGTCATGCTTGTTTAGTTTCAGTAAGAAAAGGGAAATCATAACGTACATTTTCAGACAGAATTCGTGAAGCATAATTATACCCCACATATGTAAATGTTTGTCAGAAGTTTACAACTCTCAGCGTAAATTACACAGGCCCACAAAGAAAAAAAAGTTGCATATGCAGTTATATGTATTTTGCGTCGCTGAATCCGAATCCGAGGTCAGAATTTCGCCATCACGTCTGGACTTCGACATAACCTCACAAAACTGAATGATATAGAAACATATATCGCATGACCTGATTATGACCCCCCCATTATTTTTTGGGGCTTTAACAATTTTTCGAGTTTTTTGAGGTTAAGTCGAAACTCAGATGTGATACTTAATTTTTGAATTCGGATTCGCACTTAGGACAAAATACATGTTATCACATATATCGCATGCTCAGATCAGGATTCTATATCTTTTGGGGGGATATTTTAAGGTTTTTCAGTTTTGTGAGGTTATGTCGAAGTCCAGACGTGATGGCGAAATTCTGACCTCGGATTCGAATTCAGCGACCTGCATATGCCGCTTACCCAGATCATGCAACTTTTGTTTTTGTGGGCCTGTGTTATCAATTATTCGTCCAACTGCGCATTGGTCGAGTTGGTATGAAGATTGTCGGAAAATATATTTCGAGTAGAGACATACAGTGTGTCAACTAATTCTTTGCTGTTTTCCCTTTACAAGAATTCAAATAATTAAAATAATAATAATAATAATTAAATTGTATTACATTTTCGTCAACTCGTTTTCCAGGCATCTTTGAATGCGTTAAAATATCTTGCAATGGGAACTTGAGTAATGCGAAATATCAAAAGAAGAATAGACAAAGCATAATAAAAGAGAACACATAAATTTCGGTGAAGTTTGCAGTCCCGTTACTGAGTTTCATTTCTCTTTTCGATGCATCTTGTCATTTTGCAAATAATTACTTAACAGCTGTTTTGTTTCCATTTTATTTTTGGTTTTGTTTTTGATTTCGCTATGTTTAAATATGAATTTTATATTTTTGTTGATGCTAATTAGTTCAAAATTATCGAACTAATAATACAGTAAAAAGAGAAATTAAGAAACTCCTAATTTCCTTTGTAAAAATTGAGGTAATTGTTAAATATGTGCCCTCAGCAGCGACTTTACTGACGTTTTACTGAGAATTGGCCAACAACAAAATACATGCAAATTTAATTATTTTCTATATTAATTCAATTAAAAAAAACTAGAAGGGTCCGAGACTTAATTCTTTCACCTAAATTCATCATAAATATAGCCCTACCTGCTGAGGGCACATATTTAACAATTACCAAAGTTGACTTTAAAACTGAATTCTCATTTCCTAATCATTTTCCGTTTGCAAAGAATCAGTTGACACACTGCAGTTAGATGGGTCAAACAGATATATGTATATGTAGATATATTATACATATATATTATATTATATATATATATACATATATTATATTATATATATATATTATATGTATATAATGTACAGCAACAATAGCCGAGTTGATTTAGCTTTGTATACGTACATCTGTCACTCTAAAAACAGAAAGAGCCACAAAATATAATATGTAGCTATCCACAAAACAGCAATTAGTTAAATAATTAAAGCGAATGTTTTTTATAATTTCGAGTTTGTGCTACGCTGCAATAGACAGTTAGAGAGAGAATGAAAGAGTGAGCAAGCAATAGACAGCAGAAGACTTGAGGGGACTTTAACTGTACACTGAGTATACCATATACCGTGTTGATTATCCATATTAATATAGAAACTACAAGAAAAGTAAGATTCAATTTAGTATGTTAACTAAAAAGAGAGTTCAATGACATTGCCATCGAATTGACTGATTGACTGATTGACTGATTGACTGACGTCATTGTTCGGAAGTGACGAATTTTAATTACTTCTTTATTCCATGACTAATAACTAACTATCATTAAATACATAGTTCGCATGCCACAAGCCGAAAAACAGAAACCCGTTTCAAAAATGGCGCAATAATCGTGTTTACCTTAATTGAAGCCTATGCAAATAATACTAAATGCTTGTGTTCAAAATTTGGGTTCAAGGACGACAAAGATAATAATGCGAATACGATGTTTAAATGGTCAATTGACTTAATAAGCATAAACAAACCGTTCGATTTGGCAAAAAACTTTATTATTTAATCCTAAAACTATGAATACCAATACCATATGAGAAGTTGCAATTTGGGCTTCCTGTAGCAGAAATCGTGGCCCTATATATATATATATATATATATATATAATACGTAGTCGTTTTCCCTATACATAGTTGTACTTCTACAGTTTTTTATGTATGTTTTTGCAATATTTTAGTTGTTCTTAATATTAATATTTAGTCGAAGTTGTTAATATTGACATTTTAACTTGTGCATCATGAAACAGTTTCTGCATTCTGTATTTTAAATACTCGAAATATTATCACAGTTTTCCTATATACAGCCTTATTAGATCGAAGTCACTTAACCGGTTAAGTCAATGCTGCTAAGAGCTGTTAAAAAGTGCCGGTTTCTTATTGACTTGATAGTTCCAAAAGTTATTCTTTCCGATTGCCTTGAACTGCGCTTTATGATTCTTGTTATACTTGGCCGAGCCCCAAAGGAAAGAGAGTAGACTTGCGACCAGGGCCGTAGCTATAATCTCTGGCGCCCATTTGCAAGACTTATCGGGCCCCTGGTTTAGTTACTCTCCTTTAATAAAAGAGTAAAGTTCTTAACTGAATGTGTTTGTTTCTACTAAAGGAATTGTTTTGTCAAAATAAATACCCTTAAAGAAACTGTTTTTGGTAGGGAGGCCCCTATCATTTGGAGGCCCTTATGCATATGCTGCACCCAGCTAGCTACGTGCCTGATAGTTAACAAATGCGATAAGAGTGTAAAGTTTCGGAAAATTTCTGAAGCATTTCGTTTTTGCTTACTTGACATCGGAACTTAATCATTGTGTGTTAAATAAAATAATAAAATAAATCACTTGGTGGAGTGCGTAGGCATTGAGCATTCAAGCAAAGTGTGGCTGCAACTTGAGTTAATCCCTTTGTCTTATCTTTGAAAAGGCAATGACGCCAGTCACAGTCGATTTCAACTGAATATTGACTGCAATTCAATGATAATTTTTCGCAAAAAGGCCTTTCTGCTGATTTTAAGAGTAAAGTCAACATACAGACTCTGCAAACTTCTGACCAACGAATAAAGAGTTTTGTATGTCCTGTCAATGTTTCTTGTTATAAGTACATGTACTTTTCATATCCCCTACTCAAAGGGTATTAAAACTTTGTGCCAAATGTGTTACAGGCAGTCTAAGACGGGACAGAGTATGCTAACTGTATATATATTCTTAAACAGCATCAAGAGTCGAGTCGATATAACTATGTTAGTATATTTATCTGTATGGAAATCTAGATTTCAGGTACTATAAGAGATTGGAGCACACTTGATTTTTCACATTTATTTCAATGTCTTGAATGTAATATATGTGCACCTATTAATCTGGCCAAGACTGTCTTGAATGTTGTATATGTGCACCTATTCATCTGGCCAAGACTGTCTGCATGGTATAATCGTAACAAAAGTAAGATCAATATACCGCCATAAATCTCAGGGCGATAAAGGTGTGTATTGTACATATACTTTGCACGCCACTGTAGTACACATACTAGTATGCGAGACTGTATACAGTGCTATACACAGACTGGAGCAAGAGCACCCTGTATGCCAATGATATTATTGTCTGCCCGAGTAACAGTAAAACAAAACAAAAACAAAGCAAATTGAACAAAAACAAAATAAAATGTTAATTGTCTTGCACATTTTGTGTCTGGTCGGATGGTGGAGGGGGGTGTGGTCTCGCAACGAGCTTTATGTTAATGGAAATTATTAAATTATAATTTTTCATGCGCTATGCGAGTCTCTCTCAACATTATAATCGTGTGTTTTTTTGCCTTTTGTTTCTCGCTTGCGGTTTCGCAGTTTTATTGTTTGAATAATTTGCGCGTAAATTGTTGCTGATTGACTGTGTACAGGTGAATGTACAGGTACGGGTACAGGTACTGATACAGGTGTTTATTAGTATGTAATGCTCATTGCTTTGCCAATACCAAAGCAATTGCGAATAGTTTTCATACGTTTTGTTCCCACGTCAGCGTCGCGTGCCTTTTTTCTGTTTCTGTTTTAATGAGCTCTTTTTCCTAATCAAAACTTGCGAATCGCGACGTCGTGGTGTAGCCTCTTTGAGGGCCCTCGTCTTACTATCTGCAACCAGGCAATAGTAGTGACTTTTTAGCAAAAGATTCGCAGTATGTAATCGCAGCTTCACTGCCACGCAGCTTCTGCCTGGACCCTCGCGCTCGTTCGCGACAACCTCGAGACCATATTACACAGTTTCCTTATATCGAAAGTGTCACAATATACTAAAGTACGACTGTGATTTTATTATTTCCAGCTTAGCTGCGAGTTGTACAACAGTTCTATTGGTTCTAGTACGCCCCACAATTCAATTGCTGCCCCACTCGAATTATGACAGTATTTAGGGGCCAATAAACTTGACAACACAACAAAAACACATATAGATGTATACATACATATCATACATATACGTATGTATGTATAGCAGGGCAAACTGTTCATTGTAGCTAAACGAACATAAACATTATCGCGGAACACAAGACGAGGTTTTGTAAATCATTAGATTCGACATTTAGATTACTGAATGGAATACAATATAATACTTTAAAGCCCGCTGCTCGAGATAAGTCGACAAGGCAATGCCCTGTGAACAGATTACAAATAGATTCAGTTTCTTCTTTGAAAACTTAGAAACGGCAAAAAGAAGAAAAAAACAAAAAATATGGAAAAAGACCTCATTTCTCCATTTTCTTTGGTTTGGCGGAAATTTTTAATTGCAATGAAAAATCGCTTCCTTCTTTTTGCTAACAGTTTTCCAAGACACGATCCCAATTGTGTCCCGGATGACAGCACTAGTTAAGCAGTCTGGTCTAGCTTGCATTCCAGTGCAATCCCAAGACACGAACCCATTTCTATCATGACCAAATACTATTATACTGAGACTGAATGAAATACAAGACTTGTTAAGAAAATTCAAGGATCTGTGCAGAATTGTGCTCTGTTGTAGATTGTGCTTATGTTCTGCTCAAGGTCAGCTGTTGTTTTATTGCCGGATACCCCTGCTCACTTTTATAATCAGCTGGAATGAGCTTTATCTGTATTAAACGACATGCACTTCATACTGGAAATGTTTATTGCATCGACACAAACGAGATTAGATAATGAATGACTAGGCCAGAATTTAGCACTAACCTGGATCTTGAGCTCTGGCAATAACACTTTCCATATATTCGCACTGCGTAGTCAGCTCTTTGCCAGAGCAAAGCAAAGTCAGTTCTCTTGAGCAGGAGGATGCTAGGCAAGCGCATCAGGGCGTAGCGATGGAATGCAAGATGTGATTGAGAATGGGCTAATTATTGACTGGAATTGAGTGGCAGCTGATGAAGCAACTTACTAAACTGATAACACAAATCTCAATTCAAGAGCAAAACAAACAAATATTTATTTTGTTATTGTTGATGCTGTCATAGACTGCGCGTAGTTTGCCTGCTCTCACTAGATTCAATAGATTCACCTACGTATCTTGTGCGAGCAACAAGATCGTGCGAGAACAAGCAATTAGGCGCCAAATACTTAAGAGCGCAACCACAAACAGCAAATGCCAGCTGATCGCCTGATCGAATGATTAGATTCATACAACCTGTTGTGCCTGGCAGCATTTATATTACGTATACGTAGCGGACACACCGCCCTGGCTTCAGCCAATCAGAGAACAGCGCAGAGTCCGGAAAACCTCCTAACTCTGTACCAGAGCAGCTCGTGACTATCGTGCCGGCGCACTGCTCGCTGTAGCTGTCGTGCTATTTCGCCCAAGCTTGCCTGGGTATCTTTTATATGATAAAAATAGGGTATATTAACTTTATGTGTATATGTAACAAATAGAAGAAGGCTGGGCCTTGACAATCGCTTAATTTTTGTTTTAAATACCACGATAATTAACTAATTATTTTAATTCGGTGCCAGAGATTAGCCAGGCTTAGGGTATCTTAACGTCGAACACGTGCAATTGTAACTTGACTCATTTTATATATTCATTTCCACGTATTGATTTGCATAGTTATTTATTGACTGTTGGAATTACCGGGCACTAGTTAGACATAAATACGAATCGTTTCTACAAACTAGAGTGAAGTTAAGATCCCCTATTATATCTTAAACAATAAGATGCATGGATAGTGTCGTAAATATCAGTCAGAGATTGAAAAGAGCTGGGCAAATATTGAATGACAGCAAATTGTGCACGTAGGCCTTATATAAATCATTTCGGATATATTATTGAGGGCATGTTAATCTCATTCATTATACTGGTGCTTACAGTTAACCTTTAGGTTATAAAACTTAATGCCTGTTGTCTTTTATTTACAATTTTAGTATTAATCTTGGTCATGGTTACGTATACGCAGGGTCTTTCAAAATAACAGAGTTTCTAGCGTTTTGTCAAGAATCATAATGCAAAAGGAAGGCTCCACGTGGAGGGATTCCATATACAGAGAACTTCAGATGTTTCAGCAACATGTTGCCGGTTAAGTGGCTGTGTATGGTTAAAACTCTTTGGCCAAGACACCATCCCATTTGTGTCCCGAATGTGTCTCGGATCACTTGCGTTTTATACGCTTTGATCCCTGTTCATTAAATCAAGGATTATGTACCGTTTGAATTCAAATATTCTATTTAAAATATAGTAAATAAGTGACAATTTTGTATTTTTTCTAAACAGAAAACATTCTTAGGTTTCATATTGTCGTTTTGTTTCACTTTTCCAAGTATTTTGCTAAAGATATAAGAACTTCTTTCTCAAATTTTTTGAAATGCGCACTATATATACAGACAGACATACATATATATACTTATTTATCATACATTTTGTATCAAAATTATATTCAATTCTATTTTAATTCTATTTAATACAAATCAATTCACCTCGATTTCAAACTAAACGTTATAGCATACAGCTTTTTGTAAGAATACATTCTTTTTGCACCCAAAAGTATGCAATGAGTCTCGCCAGCGAAGTATGTTACTAAATTAATTTTTTGCACCGCTCACTGCTCCCTGGCGCCATAGCACAGTGGTTCCCCCCCCATAGGCCAAAATAAAAAAATCAAAGTTCAAATTTTGACTTTAAATGTATCATTACTTTCTCATAATTGGTCTAGCTATTCACATTTATTCATGTTTTTGTTGTTTTACTCTAACTGTCCGCTTCAAGAATAGCATCGAAAGAGACAGCATGATATCAATCGATTTTTGCAGCGTGAGCAACTTGCAAGTGAAGCTGTCCGTAACGTCAATAAAAAACCCTATAAATCGACATTACTCTGCAATGGAAGGCATTCGTATAATAAATAATGGTATTTAGTATATTTTGAAAACAAAAATTATATGTACGACGTTCTGTGTTTTGCGTAAATTAGTGTTGTGTTTAGTATATAGTTGCAGATGTTCTTTGTTTATTTTTGCTATCTTTCGTTGGAGTTTTCGTTATGTCCATTTCCACTTAACTTAATAATTCTTTTTGTGCTATGTTTATTAACATTTTAAAATTAAGAAAACGTTTAATTCATGTGCCGACAGGTGCCCAGGCTTTTGCAATATACAAAAATGTAACCTAACCTCAATTTTTAAAAAGCACGTGCTTTTTTGTTGTTGCTTTTTATTTTGTGTTGGTGTATTGTTGTATTGTTGTTGTTGTTGTTGTATTGTTGTTGTTGTATTGTTGTTGTTGTAGTGTTGCTTTCTGCTGAGGCAAAAAATAAGGGCATACAATTGTTTAGAATCAGACATACGCGAAAAATATCAAGAGTACTGACAAATACGGACCTTTTGAACAGACTTCTGTTGAGCTCTGATCCATTTATCACTGGTCAAAGAAAACTTCCATGCAAACCTAAGTCAAAGCTTTTAAAATCAGCCATTGATTTACTTGAGCAATCTTTTTAAATTATATATTGTTTCACCTTGTACATATGCACATATAAATGTATTATATATTTTTTTGAATTTTGAATAATTAAAATATAAGTATATCAATGTATAAAACCTAAAAATTATTTTGTGGTTGTTGTTATTAAATGAATGAAAAATTTTCATCCAATATTGTTTGCAACAAAATGATTTTTCAAACAAAATCACGATTTTCGACTGATTGTTTCTATAGCAGCTATATGATATAGCATACAATTTTCGCCAAGCTCGCCCTGGATATATATACTAATTTCTTATGTAGAATTCCAAGTTTTCGTTGCAAAATAATTGAAAACAAAAAAGTTTTCCATACTAACACATACAGTGATACAGTGATACAGTGGTCCGATCCGGCGATTTCATATAATTTTGCTACAAAAATAAGAAAATTTTGTGCTAAGTTTCAAGTGTCTACCTCATCTAGAAATATTTTTGGCCGCTTTCCCCATACAATGGGAACCACTGTGCATAGGGGAGGCTTTTAGATGTTTTTTTTAAATATGAAATATATATATAAATATAATATAATATATAAATATAATATAATATATAAATATAATTAAATATGAAAAATAGGCCAAAACTTGCAGCCCTCTCCAGGGCAGAATCATTCTTTGCAAAACTTGAAAACTGAAAAAAGGAATAACAAACGCTAATATTGAAAATTTTCTCTGGTTTGTTAGCAATTTTAAATTAAAATAAAAAAAAAAATAGAAAAAAATACTAACGCTACAGTCAGGTGCTGACTGTATAAGGCCATGGATTATCATATTATACCGTAATAAAAATTTTAACGGTATGGAATCGCCGCCCGAATATTATTAGAATAAAATAAATAAAAAAAAAAAAATAAAATAATATGATAAATAATTAATAAATGAAAATTCGCACCCGCCTCAACCGGGAGTTGAACACACGCACTCTCTCACAGCCGTCCGCCACTCTAACCACTCGGCCATTGCCTCACTCCTTGACCCATCGACAAAGCTGCATTGTCAACCAATTTTGTTACCATACAATGCAAATAAAAAGTTTAAAATGCTGTGTGTCTGACGCTAGATTTGAACTTCGGTATGCTTGCGTAAATTAGGTCTGCTTAAGTATAAATGTATGTTCAAAGTGAGTTTAATTCGTATCATATCTCACTTATTAATAGTCCGATTTAAATGAAATTTTCACATAACGCCCGTGGCAAAGTATTTGTCATGTAAGATATACAACTTTGGTTGTTGAGCTAATATTGTAGTTTTTAAATAGTTATTACTGATTTACGGAGGCGGGAAGGGGCGTGTCCAAATTTTAAAAAAACTTTGAGACACTGCAATATATACGTATGTTGTCGCAAAATTTGATGACTCTAGCTCTTATACTTTCTGAGATCCAGGTGTTCATACAGACAGACAGACGAACAGACGGACAGACAGACATGGCTCAATCGACTCGGCTACTGATACTGATTCAGAATATATATAGTTTATGGGGTCGGAGATGCCTCCTTCTGCCTGTTACGCACAATTCCGTTCCGACAAACATGACAAACATGAACATGTCGTTTGAAACGTCATATCTCCGCGCGGAATAATGTCGCTACAAAACGACATAGTTCCGCGCGGAGATATGTCGTTTTTAGTTTGGCGGAGATATGTCGCTTTGAAAGCAACATAGCTCCGCCAATAAAAAAACCACGGAGATATGTCACCCTTAGTTCGCCGAAGATATGTCGATTCATGTTTTGAAAAAAAGTGCGCTGCAAGCAAACAATTTTTGAAAATTACAGCTTTTTAGGCTGTTGAGTATCAGTATTGAAATTACACATCAAACGACATTCTATTGTCGCGAAAAGGGCAATATTTTCATGATATTAGGTGAAAGAATTATTTGGTCGCTTCCAGTTTTTTTTTAATTGAATTTAGAAAATAATTTAATTTATATGTATTTTGTTGTTGCCTTTTTGTGCAACATTTTGTGACGGTATAGTGTCCAACAAACCGATTCATTTGAAATGAGAACTGAACATGCAAGAAAATTCAAAATATTTAGAAAAACGGCGCTCCATTCTTCAACAAAACAATTTTTGCATGCAGCAAAGCATGCAGCAAACATATATATATATATTCTGATAACATCTTGAGTTATTAATAATCTTCATTGGCGCCAGTCTGCCGATCAACGAGTTATAGTTCCATGCGCCGAAACTCTCACCCAATATGCAACTCATAAAATAAAACATTGTGTTTACCATATATAACATTTCGTTTGCAATAAATCGCTTGTAGGCCACTGTGCGCATCATTGTGACGTTTTACTCAGAATTGGCCAACAACAAAATACATGTAAATTTAATTATTTCCAAAATTCAATTAAAAAAAACTAGAAGCGACTGCCAAATAATTCTTTCACCTAAAATCATGATAAATATAGCCCTATCAGTAAAAAAATTCTAACAAAATCGGTGACGCATACAGCTATTTGACCTTTACCAAAATTATTTCACCAAATTTTCATCATAAATAAACAAGAATCGTCGTTTTTAGTTACCTTCGCTCGGAGATATGACGTTTGCAAAACGACCTAGCTCCGTCAGAAAAAAGCGACATAATTCCGCCCGAAAAGTGTACTGGGCGGAGATATGTATGTCGGCGGAGATATGTCGCTATACATATAAGAATACGCATGCTTTTAAATTATTGCCGACAGATGGCGCTCGCCCGCCTCCCTTCTTAGCTGATACAAGCACTTGGTTTTATGCACATACTTTCTTAAATAACTTCTGTGTTTATTGTCCGATCGGATTGCAATTTCGAGAATACGTAGATATTTTAATGATCTTAGTATATGTTAAAGTCAGAAAGTTGTATCTTTTATACAGCGCTTACAAATTAAGTTCAAAAATTAAATTATTGATTTGCGCGGGCGGTGGGCGTGGCACATAACATTTGAAATAATCTTGATCATCTTATAGTACACAGGAGTCTTTCTGCCAAATTTGGTAACTAGCTTTTATAATAGCTGAGATCTGTGCGTTCACACAGACAGACAGACAGACATGGCTCAATCAACTCGGCTTGTGATCCTGAGCAAGAATATATGTATATACTTTATGGGGTCTCCGACGCCTCCTTCTGCCTGTTACATACATTTGCACAAAGTAAGTATACCATTTTTTGACCCTTTTCAATGGTCGAAGGGTATAAAAATGCCGTTATTCCAATTAAAAAACTGCTTGTTCAGTCGTTAATAGTGTTCGTTTCCAAAGACACGATCCCAATTGTCCCGGTTGACTGCATAAGGTAAGCAGTTAACTGCCTAGTATAGCTTGCATTTCAGAGCAATCCCAAGACACGAACCCATTTCTATCATGACACCATCTGATTTGTGTCCCGGATCACTTGCGTTTTATTTTTATACCCTTTGATCCTTGAAAATGGTCGTTTTATATTATTATATATTGTTTTATTTTATTAAATAAATGCGCCATGCCCCCTCACCCTGTCATCGCCTTTCCCATAACATTTCAACATTTAATTATAAAAAAAAAACAGAATTACCACCAAATAATAATAGAAAAAACTTAAATACAAATTTGTATTTGAATTGAATTGAATTGTTTCTATATTTAAACAGAAACGCGACTTCTGTGTGCAGATTTTCAAAAGGACTATCTCCCAGTCCAATCTATTTTAAAAGTAAAGTTATGTTTTTGACGCACTCAACATCAGACACCTCAATTTAATTGATACTTGCTTCACGAACAATATTACGGTTTAAAAAACCCGGGACTTAAGAGGAAGCTGTAAATTACAGTGGGAGGCACAAAATTGTTTAAGGCCACTAAAAGGGTTGGAACATTGCCCAAGTCAACTACAATGATATTATAAAGAAGACAGGCCGTGTTATAGATATTTTAAATGGCATTACAAAAATATATGGTAGATAAATTTTACTTTTAAATTCTTCTTTATCCATTTAGTGGAGTTGACAGATATTCGTTTGTTTTTATATTTTAATTTGTTAAGATATGTGTATTAAAGGATTAAAAATAAAACAAAATAAGCTTGTATTAATTTACTTTGATGATACATATCTTAAGCGATTCAAAGTGTAGTTACGAACGTACACTGGCTTTTGAACCACACTGTAAATCCTAGATAATTCACAATTCGATAGGAAATTGCGAAAAGAACTAAGCAACTTTAATTGTGACATGGTTGTTATCGATAGATAGTGAAATGAATATTAACAGATTCTGCATTATATAGTATTATATTCCTTCTCAATCTCCTCAATATGTATGGGTTGGGTAGGGTGCCGGAAATATATCAAAATATCGATATATCGAATGATATTTTTTCAAATCGATATATTTATATCGCGATATTGGTTTTGGCGATATATCAAATATTAAAGAGGCGCGTTTTCTATGCAAATCTGATGCAAAAGTTTGCGTCACATATATGTAGACAGTGCGCCATATTTAATTTAAAAATTTAATTTAATTTGTTATTTATATGTACATACATCATTTTATCGTGGGACGGATATATTTTTGTTGGAATTAAAGGAAAATGTAAAAACATCGGAAATATCTGATATATCGATATTTTAAAATGATATTATATCAAATTGATATTTTTTAAATATCGAAAATATCATCGATACGATATTTTAAAAATTTTCGGCAACCCTAGGGTTGGGTTAAGCGATAAATTCTAATGTACAGAGGAATTCGAAAATGTCACCTTGTGCGCTCTACGAATTCTTTAAAATTTCGATTCAGACTCAAGAAACCCAAAATAAAAAAGTAAATAAAGACAAGCCAAAAATGGGCCATCTGTGGATCGATCTTACCAAAGGGACACCTGGCCAACAGCTGAACTGTTTTCAGCATCTGAAAACATCTAAAATGGCTCAGTCAATTGTTGGCAAGTGTATAAATCGTATTATTTCTGTTGAGGTTCATTGGCACGAGAATAAGTGGGAAAAACAATTGAATCTTTATAACAAATACTATGTACAAATGTGCTCAAGAAATGCACATAACAAATATATATTTAGTTAAGGTTTTGTAATTAACATTTGTAAATTAAATGTGTTTATAAGGGGTTATATACATAGTTAATATGATACATGCATAAACTAACTATTTGTTTTACTTACTGAAACGTTTCCTAATTGTACACATTGTATTTCTTTTATTATATCCATTAAGATAGGAGACTTTACCTTAATAACTATCAGTTTTTCCCACAACAAAAAGTCATTTCTTATCGCATCTACAATATTATGAGATTAAGATGCGCCTATCTTATTAGTCTCATAAATATACCGTAAGGAGAATCCTTTTACTTTCTAAAAACATGACAAGCATACGACTGCAGTCGACTACAGATGTGGATTAAGAATATACATACAGTGAGTCAAGTAACTCTTTACACTCAAAAAATAATGCATTTGTGCTGAGTTTTATTTTGTTCGTTTAAAAAATAATGATTATTTGTTGAGTGAAAAAAAATCAATTACAAAATAACGATTATTAATTTAATACTGTTGATATTTATGTATTAATATTCTACACCACTAGCAATTTTCAGTGGTATTTTATTAGTAGTTTGAAATGTACAGTAAATCGCAAATTATTTATATCCTACATTTAAACCAATCCGAAAAGAATGTGCAATCTATTTTCAGGAGTTCTATTCCTATTGCACTTCCATATAAGTTATATTTGTGGTCATGCCGCTAACTAATCATAATTGCTCGTCATATAAACTCTACTTAAAAGTACGATCATTATTTTTGAACATACAGAGATTTTTGTTGAGCCTAAAACTATCAGGTTTTAAGTCGTAACCGGGTATACACCTACACAAAACAGTCAAGTAAAGTAAAGTAAAGTAAAAGTAGTAAAGTAAAATCTGCCTTATCGTTATATTATTCAATAGTCAAAGGGGAATTTTATTACTGTACATTGCAGTTGTAAGTTTGTAAAGTCCGCTAATCGAATAAAAGACACGATCCTAACATATACAATATTTTATAGTTGCCGCACAACCTGTTCAGTTTTTGCTATAATGTGCACTTGCTGTTCACTGATATATCAAAGGTTAAGTCGGCCAATGCCATAAAAAAGAAAAAATAACTTAAATAGCAGAAAAGAGCGTCAAGGTCGTTATAAAAAAACTGCTTAGTTGGCTCGCACTGAAGCACGTGTCAAAATGCTTTATTATTTGTTGTTGCACCCAGTCACGATAAAGGTTTGTGATGTAAATTCGGTACAGTTGATGAAAAACTATTGGTTCTTAGAAATACTTTTGCACAATGTAAACAAAAATAACAAAAAAAAAGCAGCACTATCAAAAGTAAATTTTGCCACGATAACGGTCATGGTTATTTTGATATTTGGGGTATCACATAAGATTTGATACGATATTCGACTAGTTGTGGCATACAGGTGTCTGTAGCTCTTCTACTTGCAGAATACGTCACGTTTATACAGTCATTCAGGCTTGCCAGGCCTCTTTTTCCGTATAGCATAATGTAATACATATACACATTCACGATATATTATAATATTATAACACATTTTTGCACGCATGAACGTACAAGTATAAACATACGTTGTATATACATACATATGTACGTTTGTACGTTCATAAGTATTAATAGTATATGCGTATGTATGCATATACATAGTTGCGTACGTATGTATGGATTTAGTAGCTAAGTTTGCAAAAACATGCCGTATAAATAACTGTATATATGTAAACAGGTCTGTAAAGCTTTTAGGGGTTGAAAAGTGAAAGCACCTCCTGACTAGCAGACAATTTGTCGTCTGATTTTTCGAAATCGTCAATTATGCAATTCTCTAGCCACAAATAGCAATGAAGTGCAGAGAAAAACAACAACTCACCCGTTGGCATTCATCTTGTGTGGGTCCTAGTTCGCGTCCTTTTGTTGTCGTGGATCCTATGTAAGCTTTTTGGAACGTATATAACACAGCTCAACGCCACGCGGCCTTTTTATCAAAGAGAGTGAGTGGAGTCTGTCTGAAGAGTTTTATTGATTTTCTGTTTCTGTCACACGGGTTATACGAGATGTGGCTGCTGCCAAGAGTTGCTTCGGTTGTGTTCTAGGCACCCGTTTTTTATCACTTAACACGCGTTGTTTGTTCTTATCGCAAAACAAATTTTTTATGCAATTTCTCGCTTTTTTCAGAGGGAGCGCGTGCGACCTGGGGGCGAAGCGCTGCAAAACGGACTGTAATGACGATCGCCTCATGTAAATAAATAGTTGTGCCTCTCTCGTGTTGGCCGCTCTTGCGCACACGGCCATAGAAACACATATTCACGCAGTGCTGCCGATTCCGCTTTTTTCCCGTCAAATCTGGCGTTATTGAAGGAAACCCGCAGGAATTGCGGGAAACGGGAATACTGCATATTTATGAAATGAACTAGTTCTTTTACATATTTTGTTTTGAAACCTTTTGGTACGAAATATTTCAAAATTAAAAGTTTTATTTTACTAAAAATTGCCAAAGTCGCTTGTAGAGAACAGCAAGTGTTATTATTATTATTTGTTATGGGGAAGGTTTATTGCAAACTAGTTAGATATTTTAAAAAATTGTCAGAGCGCATTACTTACTATTCATAGATTACTTGGATCTTAGTCTACAACCGACTATAAGTAACCCTGTGAGCATTCCCACTGCGTGTTAGGAATCAGACATAATTATTTCTAATTCATTTTTTCAAAACATCAATGTAGTTTTATTAATTCTTTGGCTTTTTTTAGTTCCTTGCGTTAAAAACAGCTTTTTTCGTACTTAAAAGTTGGCAGCACTGTATTCACATATATGCATACATTCACATGTGTATATAAGTATATTTGTAGATATCCAAACAAGCGAACGTACACACACAACCATATCAAAGCTTGCATGCGTCGGGGAGCCACCAGCTGTTATCGAGTTCGAGAGAGAAAAGTGGCAAACTGAAAAAAGAGAGAATGGAAGAGTGTGAAACAACTGTTGACGCGTTCGCTGTTTCCGATAAAAGCAAGCAAGACCATTCAGCTCTGTCTCGACTAAAATATACCTCTGCTAATTTCGAACTCATTAAGAACATGCAATAAATACATATGTATGTATGTACATTGTATGAATGTTTATGTATGCGGATACATCTTTACACACATACATGCACGTGCAAGGGAAGCATTCTTATATTTTAAGAGAGTTATTTTTGTGCAAATTCTATAGTCCATCAACTACAAGACTTACCACACGAACGCAACTTACCATCTGTCTCTTAGATAAGAGAGGAAGGCAAAAGAGCGCCGCTTTGCGTGACACGTCACACGCGACCAACTCTGCAGTCAGCAGACTTTCACTCATGGCCCCGCGCACCACTTCCCCAACAACCTGTCGACGACAGTGGGGCCCCTGTTAGTGATGCAATTTGCAGCAGCCTTTGAAATTTGGCATGTTGACGGCAAAGAGCCGCCAAGTTCTTCCAAACAAAATGTTTAGCTAGACGACAATTTGGTTAGACACCATAACGCCATAGGCAGGTGCCTATGTATGTATGAAAGTGTGTATGTATGTATGTATGTATGTATGTATTGGCGAGTGGTTCACATTTGGGTTGGCTCGATTTCAAGGTGCCCTTGCTAACTGTTGGGGCTAGCGGGCCCGTACACACGTCTGCTGAATGCGAACCGGTTCTAAAATATAAAAACTTGTGTTTTATTTGCACAATAAGGGAACATTTTCAGATTCCGAATGAAAACAAGTTACATTACATTCAGCTAACATACCAAACTGAAAAGCCAATGACCTTCACAGTTGACCTTTTCCCAGCCACCGAGTCAATATACAAGGCTCGTATAATTTAGTGAAATATAAAATATTCTCTGTATATGGTACATTAGCTGAACTACCGTAAATTAACAACTCTCTATTTTAAATATAAAAACAAGTGTGTAATATTTTTTTACATAAACAATAAACCATCAATTTTTGTTATACCCTTAAAGTTTTAGATTTCGAAAATCCTAGTAGTAGTACAGACAGATATGGCTAGATCGACATCCCTGGTGATGCTGATTTAAAATATAAAGGGTGATTTTTTAAGAGCTATAAGCTGTTTAAACCACTGTTGCCAAAAAGACAATAGCTAAAAAATCACCCTTTTTATACTATATGGGGTCGGGATGTCTCCTAAGGTGCATTGCAAACTCCAGCAAGGGTATAAATATTAACATGGCCAAGACACAAATATTTTAAAAATCTTGATATAAATTACACGATTTTAAGTGTTATATAAAATTAAATGTCATGTTTTAGTCCTTTTTTCCATTCGTCTATTGGTTTTTTGTATTTCTTAGTCTTCATCTGTATTGTTTTTGTCATACATATGTATGTACATATAGTTTTATAAGACATAACCTCATTCATCTTTTGTAATGTGCATTACGGGTATATGCTGTTAAATTTGCATCGGATCATTAAAATATTTAGCTGGAATAAAAACGATGGTCCATAATGAGGAATTTCCATGAAAACTTATTAAAAATTATAAAATAAAAAAAAAATATTAATCAGTCCAGTCGATATAGCCATGTCCGTCTGTATGAAAACTTAGATCTCAGAGACTATAAGACCTAGAACTATAAAATTAATTTATCAGGTTCATTTTAGATTTTAGCCATGCAGGACAGTTCGTTTTGAAAAGCCAAATGATTTCTGGAAATTTAATTGCGAACGGATAATTAAGATAGAAGTTATTTAAGAAATTCTAAACATGTACTGGTTTCGGGGCCCCTGCCTTAGAGCATGCAACATAATCGAAGAAATCGTGTTGGTCAAGTGTGTAGCGGGTATATCACAGTCGAGAACACTCGACTGTAGCTTTTAAATCAATTTTAACCCAACATTACATATACACTCAAGCATAATGTGATCGGACTATATTCTGCCTTTCGTTTCTCTTGTTGCTTGCACTATTATTCTCAATGGAGAGCTTAATAATAACGAGATTACTGCACACACCAATTCTGTAGCTAGTCAGATCACGAGAGGAGGGGCTCGGTGATGCGGCGAAGAGCCGAATGAAAGCAAATTGAGTGCGATCGTCAACATGGCGTGGCATGGAAAGTGCGAATTTGAGGAGGAAGTCTTAATTAAATCGTTTAAATTTAGTTAAAACAATGCTCCCTCCCTCGCACACTGCAACCCCCAACTGAATGTCGTCATGGGTTCTAGATTTGTGTGCTCTATGCTTCAAAAAACAAAAACAATTCTAGTTTGCTGCAGGTTATTCAATTAAAAAATAACTGAATACTAAGTAAACTGCCAGAGACAAGTGCAATAAAAGTTAATGAATTTGTTTACAGTCGGGATAGCTATCTTTCAGTCCAGTGCAATACTTGTCTGAATACATTTCAATGCATCCCAAATAAAGGGGTTTGTCGTACATAGATGCAAATATAAGAGCGTCTCAAGCATGCGGCTTAAGCCTGTTTTTAATTATGAAAGATTGTACCTCTAAGCCAGGTAACATCATGAGGTCTATTACCATAAAACAAGATTATAAAACTAGTAGGGACTGAGTATATACTCACTACCCATTAGGTAAAGTTCAGAAGGAACTGAACGATTCCTGGTGACTCAAATAATAATAAATAATAATAATTAAAATCATATAACTTCTTTTGCGAATGTCGTATTGCATACTTTCAGAAAGCGGCTTTGAAATCAGTGTACTTAAATTATTTCTGAAATAACTTTTATGACAATTATCCGATCGCAACCAATTTGCAAGAAATCATATGAGGGTTGGTAGTTGTTGTGTTTCCCCAAAAAAGAACTGTCTGTCTATGTTTGGGCGTGGCCAAATTTAAAGTAGTAATTGATACCAAATTTGGTAACCACAGCTATTATAGTCTCTGAGATCTAGGCTTTTAAACGGACGAACAAACAGACAGACCGACATTATACATATATGTATTTAATATGTATAAACATTCAGAATACGTATGTATACACTTACGTGTGTATTACATTACTATTATTATTAAAATTATTATTTTAATGATCATTATTTATGTTCAGATTAAAAGGAACTGGTCTTGATCGGATTTCCAGAAATCCGTATGTTCTTAATGTGCGATCGGATTGCAACGTAGAAGTTAGTTTTTTAAAACATATAAATTTCGTACACCGAAATACTCTATTAGCTGCTATCGACCGATGGATAAGTTACCATTTTAAGAATTACCATTTTTTGAGTCCAAAAGATTAGTATATGCAAGCAGTTAACTGCTTAATGAACATAGTTTATATTTTGGTCAGTTTTATATAAGTTAGTGTTTTGTTTGGCTCGGCTATTAAAATACGGGACCCTGTCGTGAAAATTCACTGGAATTCAAGCTGTTTACTGCCTAATAGAAATCTCTTAGCGATAAAACAAGCAGTAGATTGGCGGTTTATCTTTAATTTTAACTGTGAAATGCGGCAACCCCAGAATTGATTTATACTTTTTGTGGACTGTTTACTGCTTGTCTTATTGCTAACGATATTTGTTAAGTAAGCAGTTCACTGCTTGCACAGTGTAAACCCACGACACGACCCCTTTCAATTATCCGAAACACAAACCAATGCAAGAGGGAGTAAAAAAACTAAGTGAGTTGGAAACATTGGTCACCACAAACAGGGTGGTGTGCAGTACATAAAATACAAATACACGACATTAAGTCATATCCTCATTGTTGGAATTTACATTAAATAGTTCTGTGCAGATTTCGATATGTATGTTATGTATCTTAGTTGTTATTTGAATGAATAATGGATGCAATGATTATAGTTTTGAATATGTCAAGCATATTAAAAGCCATATGCCATCGAAAGCTGCCGTATTATATTTATATGACGACATCATTAGATCACTATTAGTAATGGCACTATGGCGTCACTTGCTGAGTTGTCTGAAATATGTTTACAAGCATAAAATTGATCACAAAAGAAACTAATAGAATAAAACTTTGACATCAGAAAAAGCTTTGATACTCCATAAACACATTTTGGTCTAAAATGGACGAAATGATTATTAATACTTTTATTTTAGCCGTCCTGAAGTACAATATATGTGTATGTACATGTAAGTGAATTGAAGTATATATTTAATTTTTTTTTAAATTTATTTATTTATATGGTCAGTCGACTGTTTAAAAGTAAAAACAATTAATAAACCTTATTTTTTGTAACTTATTTATTACTTTAAATTTGTAGATTAATAAAAACCTTTGTCGCTAAGTTCCTTAATCATAAGAATTTTATTTTATTTCTATTATGAGAAAGACATTTTTTGTACAATATACCAGCATACCAGCTTTTTTAAGCACCTGTATATCATATTAAATTGTTGGTTTAATGTTCCTATTTATATTGTTATTCATTACTAGAAACAAAGAATTAAAATATGCAAATTCCATTAAAAATCTTTTTTCATTATTTTTTCTCATTTAATGTGCGTTTACCCGAGTCGATTAGGCTGTATTCGTCTGTCTGTCCACCTGTGCTTCTAGTGAATATACAAATCAACATTCATAAATGGAACCTACAATTCTAGCAAGCACTGTAATCTGCGCAGACACAACATTCTAACTGTTTCTGCTTTCACCCACATACATGCTAACGAACTCATATATAGTATCTATGTATGTGTGCTAATTTGCTAGAGTCTCCGACTCCATAACAAACAAGTACAGTCGCACACACGAAAAAAATTCATAACGATCCCCTCATCGCCCGATCCAACAAACATTCGGGTCGTCAGCATTGTTCTCTGAAAGCTTTAATTCGCGCAGTGGTTCAGAGAGCTTTTTCAATGACGCCCTCTCTCTCTCGTTCTCTCTCTTGACAGATAGTTTTTACTTCGCTGCTAAACTTTGTATTGTGTCAGTTTGAATCAGAATCTCAATCAGCAAACATCGTCGAGTGCGGAGACCATCGAAATTAGCAACAATGCCAACTGGTGAGTCAGTGCCCTACTCAACATAGTGACGTGAAACTGTTTATAATCAGTTGAATCACAGTAGAAAGCAAAAAATTATTAGAGATTAGTTGATGTACAGTTCCTGGCCTGGGATTTTATCCTGTCCAAGCACGCCGACTGTCACAGCATTCCCAATTGCCTCGTATTTTGTTTGTTTCGCTTGGCCGGCTTCCAAAAATTCTCTGCCGTGTGTATTATATCATTTGCTGCTGTTATTATACCCTTGTAAAGTGTATATTAGTTTTGTTCACAACTGACATGTATGTCTGTTATATCTGTTATATATGGTATATCATTGTCCATCTGTTATATCTGTTCAATATGGTATATCATTGTCCGTCTGTTGTCTTTCATGCTTTTATAACCTTCAACCATTGAAAGTAATCAAAAAAGGGTATAAAAGGGGTAATTGTTGCAATAAATGTGTATGTGTTGATCTGTAATGTTTATTAGCATAAGAGTAAATCAGCTGTTCTGGTAAAGCATAATGTTATGTTAAATAACATAATTAAGTTACTTATTCACTTGCTCATGGAATGTTAAAAAGAAAAGAAGTGCACGAAGCACATCTCATTAACTAATAAATATGTATATATAATATAATAATCAAATCCAGTTTATTATTAACATTAATACAGTGCAAACTTATCTAAAAGGCGCTTGAAGGCGTGGCAGACCCCACAAAATAATATATATATGTATATATAGGACAACTTTACCGAACCCAAAAGGATTGCCGATGTGAAACGCAAACATATCAGAGAAAATATGGAATACTAGATAAGGATGACAAACCGATATGTCCAGAGAGTTGTCTGTCTGCTTATTTAGATTTGGTTTTCAACTATTTTAGAAACATCAAATTTGGCATAAAGGTTTCCGTATATCATAGACTTTTAAAATGTATTTACTATAACTTTTTAGTTAGCGAGTAACGTTATTTCAACAATTGTTCACAGGGTAGGCTTCTTAAAAAAATATACGTATGTACAAACATATGTATTTCTGTATGTATTGTACAAACATATGTACACATTTACTCAAAAAAATCTGTAGTATGTATGTATGTACTATGCATATATGTTATTTGCTGATTCACGTAATTTACTGTTTAGAATATATAGTATATTGATTACCTGATATATAAGTATTATTTTGGACTGAGCAATCATTTCTTTAGGTCCCATCAATGAGTCACTTGAAGTCGAAATACTTTCTCAACTTTCCTTGAACTTTAGCAGTAATCAATAAGACGCAAACTGGGCTGATGGTTGACCTCGAGGTGCATTCAAATGATGTCACTCTCCGGCAAAAGCTGATGGAAAATTTGACCAAACATTCGACAAATACATTTACATGTATTTATATAGCTATTGGTTGGTTTCTATTAAGTATCTATCTACCTATTCACTTGTGTAAATACGTTCGCATTAAGCATGCGAAAAGGTTCTCGCGCCTAACCGCGCTGAGAGCAAGCTACACACACACACACACACACACACACACACCCATGAATGGCTATGAGATACTTTTGACATCATCTCAGCACCAAGCCGGGCTCTCAGTTGAGCTGAATAAACCAAGTAGTTTTGTTGCTAGAACATACTGCGAAATAAGCACCGACACAGCCGAAAATGACATCATGCGAATTAAATGCGTAATTTTGCGCAATAAGAGAATAAGAAAACAAAAACATACTTCCCAAGCATACATATGAATGTGTTCTACATATAATTTCGTCAATCTCTGCTGCTCAACACTGGCCAAACAAACGCTACAGTCGGGCATGACCGACAGTAAGATACCCATCGTCCAGTTCATGAAAACCATTACAAATACACTAACAGTTACGACACAGACAAATACAGGCACGCGTATATTTAAGTATTGGAAATGTAGGTACTAAAGCTAGCTAACTATACGTGTATGTGAAAGTCAGATAGTTGTATCTCATATATTATATATATATGCATCGCATACAAATCAAATTGAATTGATCAAAAACTAAAATACACTTGATCTGCGAACAGAATTTAAACATTTTTTAAGATATTCCTAGCTCTATGGTCAGCGAGATCTAGATTTTCATACGGACAGACAGACATGACGGACATGACTATATCGACTCGTCTCTTGATGCTGAACAAGAATATATATTTGGGGGTCTGGCGGCGTGGCGCCTTCTGCCTGTTACATATTTTCGGTTGGCACAAATACCTTTGTACTCTATGTGTAGTAGGTATAAAAAAGTAAATTTGCAAAGCGGTGGGCGTGGGACCCAACATTTTATTTAATTTAATTTAAAGTCGACTAAATACAGTCGACTGAATTAGAAAAGATATTGATACAAAAAATTATTTAAAAAGTCAATTTAAAATAATTAAGCGTAAAGTTTAAGTTTACAAAATTTTAAGTTGTTTACATATAATTTAATCTGGCATAAACAAAGATATAACCGATCCCACATTTGTTGCAGAGAATTGGGGAAAACCCAGAAAAACCCAATCAGATCAGAAGAGTTAATGGTTTTAGTAAAGAGGTAGTATAAGACATGCCCAACCGACTAAAATCATAAACGAGATAGAAAAAAAAAAAAAAAAAAAAATAACCTTGATCTGCTCACTAAATACAGGTACCTTCATGCCAAGTTTGGTGTGTTTAACTCCTATAATATCTGAGATATGTGTGACAGACATGGCTCAATCGATTTGGCTAGTGATCCTGATCAAGAATATATATACTTTGTAGAGTCTGACACGCCTCTTTCTGCCATTGTCAAAAGTTATAATGTATAATGAATAGTCAATACTATTTAAAGTTTGCTTGCACATGGCTTAAAATTCGGAATATTGATATAAGAAACTTTAACTTATATTAACGTCTTAAAAAAGTTGTGGCAGTCATGATACATCGCAAACAAGTTCCGCCAATCGATAATTAAGTCGATAACAGATCAGCTGCAATCGAGTTAGAAGCCACCACTAAGAAAGCGTCGCACCTAAAGAAGCTACACACAATTATAAAGATTAAAACTGTAGAATTAAGTGATATACATGAATAAATATTATTTGCTACTTAGTTCCATAAAGACATATAATTTTTAAAAAATTAAACTATACAAGTCACATATCAATTTAAAGCATAATGAAAATATAAATCAATGAGTTAAATTTATGTAAATTCTTTTTCAGAAATCAATACACCCGATAAGTTGGAATATCAGTTCCTGCCAGCTAGTGGCGGAGTGTTCACCTTCAAGGTGCGCTCTCCCAAAGACGCCCACTTGGCTCTGAGTCCAGGCCCCCAAGCGGGAACTCCCATTTATGAGATCTTCCTAGGTGGCTGGGAGAACAGCAAGTCCGTCATTCGCAAGGATGGTCAGAAGCCCGATGTCGTCGAGGTGCCAACACCCGGCATTCTGGATGCTGGCGAGTTCCGCGGTTTCTGGGTGCGTTGGTACGACAACGTCATCACAGTTGGCCGTGAAGGTGATGCCGCCGCCTTCTTGTCCTACGATGCCGGTGAGCTGTTCCCCGTCAACTTTGTGGGCATCTGCACGGGCTGGGGTGCCAGCGGAAACTGGCTGATTGACGGTAAGAGAATTGAAATAATGCATTAATTTCAAGTAAAATAAACCCATTAAACATATTCAACAGACGCAGCGCCATCGGCACCCGTGCTGGGTTTCTCTGCACCCACTGGCAGTGGACCCGGTTGCTGGGTGCCTGCAGCCAACGGCGAGGTGCCGCCCAATGCACTGCAAGGGGGCTTTGACAGCAGCGAGCAGTTGTACATCGCACGTGCTCGTCACGAAGGCGACTTGATTCCCGGCAAGCTGCATCCATCCCATGGCGTCACATACATTGCCTGGGGAGGCGGCGAACACGGCCACAACGAATACGAGGTTCTCTGCGCTGGAAGCGGACAATGGGTCCCTGTGGAGGCTGGTAACATTCCCCCCAACGCCGTGCCTGCCGGCGAGACTTCCGAGGGTGAACCCCTCTTCATCGGCCGTGCTACACACGATGGCACCATCACAGTCGGTAAAGTGCAGCCTTCCCACGGCTGCTGCTATATCCCCTATGGCGGCGAGGAGTTGGCCTACAAGGAGTTCGAGATCTACGTTTCGAACTAAAGCAAGCAGCCTTAATGTATTTAATTGTTGAACTGTGCATCCAAGATGCCCCTCAGATCTGTGCACTGAACATTGAATTGAATTCACCATTTGCTTTGAAGCCCTAATGACACCTCTTCTGCTTTAATGTATTTAACATTTTGTTGTCAATCTCATTACTTTCGTACTTTTGAATGAATCTCAAAAGCAGCAAACAGTTTTAACTTCTTTGCGATTGTACAAACTTTTACTGAAGTGTTATTGAATAAATTTTAAATTTAAGAGTAATTTCAAATACTGCTTTTGTTTTAATTGCTGTGCTCTTGTACTATAAAGGTTGTTAACTCCACCTTTATTGATGCATACCCAGTGTTTTCTTGGATATTGACTTGAAGAATTCAAACAATAGAAGGGAGTTAAAGAAGTTTCTGTACATGTCAATCTAAGATTTAATATTTCAGATTTTTCCTTTCGGTTATAAATTAATTATTGCAGTAAGCGCAGAGTTACCTTAAGATCTTCGACTTTTCCATTGGTTCTGACAGTGTGACTGGCGAAATTATAAAAATACGAAATGTTGTATAACAGACATTTGTATATTGTTGCAGAAGATATATTAATTTTCTCCAGAACAACACACCTTTGACCCCATAAACTGTACATGCGTTCTTCTGTTGCAATGCCCACTAGTCTCTCAAGATTTTATTATATGTCTTTTATTTATACACGTTTAAAATCAGCCGGAATGACTTCAATCTGTGTCAATATATGTGAAGCAATGATGTCATACAACCTGTAATTTACAAGATTTGTTACATCGCCAATTTTTTTGTTTTGAAATTTCGTAAAAATCAAAGGACTTTAACATAAAGATGCTATAGAAACATTCAAACAAAATGACCATACTCACCTACATTGTTTTAGTCTATCGAAATAAAATATTAAAGTCCTTTAAATTCTTACTTTGTCAGGTAAATAATAAGCTGGTCCCCGGAACCTATGCTGTCTTAGAGTTCGGATATAAATACAACAATGGGCGTGTGTTTAGCGATTACAATTGAAAAGTTAATATTTATTGTGGTATGCACATATATTCAAACATAACAACAATCACATTGTAGCACTTTGTTGCAATATATATATAAACAGTCTGCTCAAGTGTATGTGTAATACGAGCATCCACTTAAAGGCTAACATACATAATTGCATAGTCAGCATTCCCACGCTGGCTATGCGCTGATCGCTTACTATGTATGTACATAGCACCCCTCTTCGCCCAACGTCGTCGCTTGGCGACAATTCATACTTATATACATAAGATATGCATATAAGCGCGGAGGCGCTGCAAGCTACGAGCTGGACCTTCCCTGCTCCACTACCATTACTTTGAACAAATAAAATAAAGATCGACATGGACACAAGTCCATTGTCCAGTTAACCAACAAACTAAACTGCCTTAATCATTGAGGCGGCCATCGGCTCCCTTTACAACTATTAAAGAACAACTACACTGGCGGCAGCTTACATGGCGACTGCGAGGCAGGAGCCTGAATAGTCTTGTACCAACAACAAAATCAACCTACAGCAACGGTGGATAAACACAGGGTTTGTAAAAAGAACTGTGGTGCGCTATCCGCACACTACAGCAACGGTGGATAAACAAAATGATTATCAGCAGCAACAACAACAACAACTGACAGCCTGTGCAGCCAGCACCGGCACCGCCAGCGTTACAAGCTGCGCCAAGCAAGAGAGAACCGACAGCGCTTCCAAGAGCTCAAATTTTTTTTAGGTCATGGATTTTAAAAAAATTCATGGTCTATTGTGTTTGTCGGAACGGAATTGTGCGTAACAGGCAGAAGGAGGCATCTCCGACCCCATAAACTATATATATTCTGAATCAGTATCAGTAGCCGAGTCGATTGAGCCATGTCTGTCTGTCCGTCTGTCTGTCTGTATGAACACCTGGATCTCAGAAAGTATAAGAGCTAGAGTCATCAAATTTTGCGACAACATACGTATATATTGCAGCGTCTCAAAGTTTTTTTAAAATTTGGACACGCCCCTTCCCGCCTCCGTAAATCAGTAATAACTATTTAAAAACTACAATATTAGCTCAACAACCAAAGTTGTATATCTTACATGACAAATACTTTGCCACGGGCGTTATGTGAAAATTTCATTTAAATCGGACTATTAATAAGTGAGATATGATACGAATTAAACTCACTTTGAACATACATTTATACTTAAGCAGACCTAATTTACGCAAGCATACCGAAGTTCAAATCTAGCGTCAGACACACAGCATTTTAAACTTTTTATTTGCATTGTATGGTAACAAAATTGGTTGACAATGCAGCTTTGCCGATGGGCCAAGAAGTGAGGCAATGGCTGAGTGGTTAGAGTGGCGGACGGCTGTGAGAGAGTGCGTGTGTTCAACTCCCGGTTGAGGCGGGTGCGAATTTCCATTTATTAATTATTTATTATTTTATTTTATTTTTTTATTTATTTTATTCTAATAATATTCGGGCGGCGATTCCAATTTTTATTACGGTATAATATGATAATCTATGGCCTTATACAGTCAGCACCTGACTGTAGCGTTAGTATTTTTTTAATAGCACTGCGTTGCAAAATTTTTTTGATTGCACTACGATGCATATTTTTTCATATCTATAAAATACCCATTGTAACATTGAGCGGAACCTTTTCTGCCCGATGAGAAGTTCGGCTTGCAAAGCCAAACGAAAAATTAGGTAGGAAACCTGTAAATTCATACGGATGAATTAATCTTAAATTTCTCACCGCCGCAAGGCGTCTTATTAGGAAGAGCATTGAAAGTTCGACGCAAAGGCGTCAATTAAAATATAAAATATAACAATTATAGAAAGATAAATTTAAAATTAGGTTCTAACCATTCCAAATTGAGATATAGATAATACATATGTATATAAAAATATATATAGTAACATATGTACCATAGTGCACCACTTGACCACACATACACACTCACAACCAATAACACGTACATACATCAATTTGCCACTTGTACTTAGCATATAAGTCAAATATTTATGTATTGCATCAGAACCCATTCCAGCCTGCTTAGACATAAACATGCTCAGACCCAAATTCGGCGACAATAACAAATCAGCCTACTCTGATCAATTGTAAACATTCCCACGAGAGGGTCAAAACTGCTAACGCAGCTCAAATTCTCGGCTGATCTGTTCCCATGCGCAATCCACTCAAGAGAGTGCATAAACATAAAAGAGAGCCTTATGTACGCTCAATATAGAAGTAAATAAGACTCAGCCAAGGGTTTGCTAAGCGTTCAGTTCGTAGCTTAGATTCAGATTTAATTCCAACTTCAATTGTAAGACACGAATTGTCTCCGCGTACCGCTTAAGTTATTTGGTTCTAATAAAATTATATTTTTTTGAAAACCTTAAACCACGGACGTGTAATTGGCGCAGCCGGTAGGATATTAGTTAAATCGTTAACTAGTATCCGCCAAAGAACCGCGTGTGATATAAAACCTTCGATTGCGTAGCTAGTTAAAAGTTACAGGAAGGCTACAATCCGCTAAAATCAAAGAAGCTCAGTGCTTAGTGAAACACTCCAACTTAGTAGCCCACTGTGAAAGTGTGACCGCTACTGAAAGTGAACAATTTTTTAAATTTTAACATAAAGTGCTGCAGTGAAGACCACTAAAGGACAATCGTTGTCCCAGGTCAAACCCAACAAACAATCAACCAACCCAACCCTTAAACAAATAAAAAATAAAACCCTAGCACACGTGCTAAGCGAGTAAAATAAAAACTTTACAATGGCGCAACAACAACAACCACAACTACAACAAATTCAACTTCTGTCTGAAAACCATCTGAACCAAGCCCTTGGTCAGATAAGACAAATACCAACATTCACTGGTATCACATCGGAATTAAGCTTATTCATAAGACGAATAGAGTTTATCCGTGACCTCTACCCAACAACTGATGCCCGGCAAGGACATTTATATGCAATTAGCTAGATTCGACATAACGACTGTAAGCAAGTTGAAGCAAATCGCTCAACAAGAGGGTTGCTATGATAGCGTATGGTCCGATCGTCCAAAACCACAAAACAGTCAAAATAAAAATAATCAAACCAACAATTCTAAAAGTAGCAATTACAACCCAAGCTATAACCAAGTGTCAAGTTCAAATAACCAGAACAAAAATCAAAACAATACTAACGATAACAATAAAAACAAAAATAATGATCAGAATATTGAGCAGTTATATAAAGAATTCAAACAGAGACTAGACCAGGCACAGGTACAAAATCCAACAAATTATCAAACAAACCAAGCTTCTTCAAGTGCTCCGAATCCGGCACATAAAAGGCAAAGACCTAGTTACAGTGGCCAATCAAAAATGGACACGTCCGAAAATTTTCATCAAATTGCCTCGGACAACGAAGAAGAAGAAGCCCCTTCATAAATATTCTTATGAATGATATAAAGCTCCGCTGTATCATCGATACCGGATCTACAATCAATCTTATAAAATCTAACTTCTTTAAGTTTCCCATTAAAACCAATAAATTACAAGTTCATACCATTAATGGTATAGTAACATTAAACGATAGTATAAGTTTGAAACCCAGTAAACTTTGCCCCTCTAAACAAGTTTTTTATATCCATAATTTCTCGGAAAATTATGATATGTTACTAGGTAGAGACTTCTTAGAAGACACCAATGCTCAAATCAATTTTAGCGAAGCAAGTGTTAATTTAAATAATTACACCTTCTTAATGCATTATGAGAGCGAGCAAAAGCTAAATTCAGAAGACAATATCGACTGTATAAGCTGTTTAGAGCCATCCTCTACTGATGACGAGGCAATTAATTACGCAATAGAAAATGAGTTAAAAGAATCTAACGAATTCAGACTCGAGCATTTAAATAAGGAAGAGATAAGTTCTCTGACTAAAATTCTTCACGAATTTAGGGATATTCAGTACAGAGAAGGTGAAAATTTGACCTTCACAAGTACCGTTAAACATGTCATAAATACTAAACATGAAGATCCGGTTTATAAAAAACCTTACAAATACCCCCAGGCTCATGACAAAGAAGTCGAAGTCTAAATAAAAGAAATGATGGAACAAGGCATCATTCGAAAATCGAACTCGCCTTATTGCTCACCTATTTGGATAGTACCAAAGAAGAAAGATGCATCCGCTAAAGCAAAGTTTAGGACAGTCATTGATTATCGAAAGCTAAACGAAATTACCGTGGACGATAAATATCCTATTCCAGTTATGGATGAAATATTGGATAAACTCGGTAGATTACAATATTTCACTACCATAGATTTAGCAAAAGGTTTTCATCAAATCCAAATGGATGAAAACTCAATACAAAAAACAGCTTTTTCTACCAAAAACGGACATTACGAGTACACTCGAATGCCATTTGGTCTGAAAAATGCACCTGCAACATTTCAACGTTGCGTAAACAATCTGTTAGAAGATCTTATCTACAAAGATTGTTTAGTTTAAATGGATGACATTATAGTATTTCCCACTTCATTGGAGGAACATTTAATGTCTCTGCGTAAAGTATTTGCTAAATTGAAGGAAGCAAACTTGAAATTGCAATTAGATAAATGCGAATTTCTAAAAAGGAAACAGAATTTCTAGGACATATTATAACAACTGAAGGTATAAAACTTAACCCAATAAAAATAAACGCAATAAAGAATTTTCCGATTGCCAAAACACCTAAACAAATAAAGTCGTTTCTTGGACTTTGCGGTTTTTACAGAAAGTTTATCCCTAACTTTGCAAACATTGCGAAACCAATGACCCAAAATTTAAAGAAAGGCGTAAAGATAAATTCCAACGATATAAATTATATATCCGCTTTCGAGAAATTAAAATTTCTTATTATGTCCGATCCAATTCTAACTTACTCCAATTTCGAGAAACCATTCTCCCTGACTACAGATGCCAGCAATATTGCTCTAGGTGCTGTACTGTCACAGGATCACAACCCCATTTGTTACGCAAGTCGTTCTCTCAATGATCATGAACTTAATTATTCGGCAATAGAAAAGGAATTTTTAGCTTTTCTGGGCCACTAAATACTTCAGGTCCTACCTTTTTGGTCGTAAATTTCAAATTCTAAGTGACCACGTGGCTTGATAATATCAAAGAACCAAACATGAAACTCCAAAGATGGAAAATCAGACTAAATGAGTTTGACTACCACATTAAATATGTACCAGGTAAAGAAAACCACGTCGCAGATGCACTTTCTCGTGTAAAGATAGAAAACTTTCTCGGTGAAACTCCAACTACAGCGGCTACCATACATAGTAGCCACGAAGACAATCAAAATTACATAACAATAACAGAAAGACCAATTAACTACTATACTAATCAAATAGAATTCACAAGAGGTAACTTAAATGAAGTAAAAGTAACTAAATATTTTCATAAAACAATAATAAACATAACTTACAAAGAAATGACATTAGATCATGCAAAAGAGCTTATTAAAGAATATATCTGTACAAAAAACACTGTCATCTATTTTAACAATGATCAAGACTTTACAACTTTTCAAAACGCCTACGTCAATATTATTTGTCCAAATAACATTACTAAAGTAATGAGATCTACTATAAAGCTTACCAATATTCACACTTATGCTCAATTCAAGGAAACTATACTTCAAAAACACAAAGAACTTTTACACCCTGGTATCGAAAAAACCATTGCCATTTTCAAAGAAAATTTCTATTATCCTGACTACCAAAAATTGATTCAAAATATTATAAACGAATGCGAAGTTTGCAATGTAGCAAAAACTGAGCATAGAAGTACAAAATTAATATTTGAAATAACTCCTGAAACTTTCAATCCAAGAGATAAATATGTAATGGACTTTTATATGATTAATAATAGACAATTTCTATCTTGGATCGATATATATTCAAAGTTCGCCTCTTTAACTGAATTTAAATCCAGAGATTGGCTTGAAGCTAAACGAGCAATACTCTCAGTCTTTACCAATATGGGTAAGCCAATAGAAATCAAAGCTGATAAAGATTCAGCATTTATGTGCGCAGCTTTACAACTTTGGTTACAAACAGAAGGCGTCAAAATAGAAATAACAACCAGTAAAAACGGAATTTCTGATATTGAGAGATTTCATAAAACTATTAACGAAAAACTAAGAATAATTAATACCGAATCCAACTCAGAAAATAAATTAACTAGACCATACTTTACATATATAATCATAAAACTAAACATAATACGACTGGAAGAACCCCAGACGATATTTTCATATATGCAGGAACTCCTGCTTATGATACCCAAAATAATAAAAATAACAAAATAGATAAGTTAAACGAAACTCGTGAAGAGTACGAAATAGATACTAGATATAGGCAAGCCCCTCTGGTTAAATCCAAAACAACGAATCCATTCAGAAAAACAGGAAAAATAACAACTCAATGAGAAACATTTTGAAGAGAAGAATAGAGGTAGAAAAATAACTCATTATAAATCAAAATATAAAAAAGAAAAAGAAAATTAATGAAACTAAGTATAATAATTCCAGCGCATCTCCAAACGACCAAAGCAGTCCGATATAATCACATATTTCTGATGATAACTTACTATTTTTTATTACGTTCAAATTATTAAAACATGACTATTTAACAAATATAAACTCCGAAAAAGTTCTAAATATTAAAACTTCAACTTGGTTAAAAACTGACACAAATGAAATTCTTTTAATTTCCCAAGATAAGATATTATAAAAACACCAATTTTCACAATAGTACCGTATCCCGATAGCAACAGAAATATCCTAATGGAAAATATAAGCGACAAATATTTTGTTCAAGACAATAAAACTTTCTTAGCATCTTCAAAAAAAGCAGTACTTAACAAATGTATAACAGGTATTCTCAATCAAGCAAATACAGAATGAAGATACACAAAAACCCACAAAAATACAGAAATCCGTTATGTCGAACCTAATATTTTATTAACATGGAAATTACCAAAAACCATACTTAACCAAAATTGTATAAATCAGGAAATAATAATAGAGGGAGATAATTTAATTAAAGCTTCTAATTGTTCAATTCAAATCGACGATATTTTAATATCTAATACAATACTTGATTACAGACAAACAGTTTATGTGAACAATAACGTAACAAAACTACTTAGATATATTACAATACATTCAAGCAAAAGAAATTTTTGAAACAAAAACAAAAAATACTTTTCAAACCATATTAATAACATCAATAGTTGTATTAATTATAATAATAATATTGTATTTTATCTACAAATATAAGAGTATACCTAAGAAAATTATAATTAAATTCAAAAAACAAGTTCCCACTCCTACAGAAACACCAAATATTGTAAACAATGACGTATAGCAAATGATAATAATATAAACCCTATATTGTATCCTAGTTTATCCGCCTGAGGGGAGGCTAATTTTTTAAAGATGGGGAAGGTTTCGCCACTGCACTGCACTGCACTGTAGATCTTTCCGTGACACAATCATTGATTATTTGTATTCATTTATACAGATTCGCTCCTTACGGCTATGAGGTTGGAATCGCAGTTGGAGCTGGAGAGTCCATCGCCAGCAGCTCCTACGAAATCGCCAACATTGCACAGCAGGTGAACTTTATCAACGTCATGACTTATGACTTTGCAATGGCTTCCGATGGCCGAACTGGATTTAATGCTCCACAATGGGGTGTAGAGAACGCTATCAATTATTGGATTAGCCAAGGTGCTCCCGCTAATAAGCTCGTGCTGGGAATCGACACCTATGGGCGTACTTTCCAACTCTCAGACGCATCACAGAACTGGCCAGGAGCTCCGTGCCGTGGTGAGGGTGTCGGTGATGGCGGTTACCTTGGCTATAACGAGATTTGCGTCAACAACTGGCACACAGTGTTTGACTACAATAATGCGGCACCATATGCCTATTCTGGAGATCAGTGGGTTAGCTTTGACAATGTTCTCAGTGTGTAGTAAGATAAACAAATGCATATACTCTGTTTAATATCGAGTATGTAGCAACATTGTATAAGCGAATATATGTAAGCATTAAGTGCAAATGTAATATGACCGCTCAATTATGTATGAGACGGTTAGCGGCGCAGCGTGAGAACTGCTGCGCAAGCACTCTATATAAAATTGCCTTATATACGCTTGCACGTATATATATTTAAAAACCATTATGTATTAGACTTAAGCAAAGAATATTTTCGCAATAAAGAGACAGTTGGAGATGAACTGGAAAAGAGCCAAGAAGCAAATTATTTTACATTACATTACATTACAAGTGTGCCGTGGAAAATGGACTTCGCTCTTTCAAAGAACCTAGCTGGAGCCATGGTCTGGTCTCTGGAAACCGATGATTTCCGTGGGCAGTGCGGGGAGACATATCCCCTCTTGAAAACAATCAACAGAAAGTTACGTTGGTAAAGAAAATTAAACCTTTAATTTTTGCGAAGAATTTATACAGTTGCAGTTTGTGACATATTATTCATTAATTCTTCCACTTTGTTCCTATAAAATCGGTAGGATGATAGCTTTGTAGGGTCTGCCACGCTTCTTTTTGTCTGTTGCATTAATTTACACAAAATAATTGATATACTCCAATTTATAACATTCCTCCTGATACCTGCAAAAATTATTTGGTGATAATTAACCTAAAATTAAATTGATCTGCGTGCAATAAGACACATTGTCACCAAATTTGTTAGTGTTAGCTCTTAAAACAAAACCCACAAAAAAAGTTATCGGACTAGGGAATCGGGCTTAGAAGGTGAAAATACATACGCAGATCTGGATTCTATATCTTTTGGGGATTATTCAAAGGTTTTTCAGTTTTTCTAAGTTAAGTCAAAGTGCAGACTTCATGGCGGCTTTGCCCCATTCGGATTCTGTGACCTTAAATACATATGTATACTTGTTGTTGAGGCACCTGACGGGTGACAATATTATATATAATCGATTCTGCATATGAATATATACACTTGTGCGGTCGGAAACGCATCCTTCTGCCTATTGAATACATTTTCAGTTGCCATAAAGTTATAATCCCCTGCTACCCTATGGGTACCGGGTATAAAAACAATATATTGACAGCCTAAAAATGATTACCTTTACAAAATAAGTATATCTTTATTCAGAGGTAAGGGTATATACATAGTAGCATAATATGCTTCACATATAACGTTGACATAATCTTCAAAAATGCTCCCGACTCGCTTCGAACCGAACTAAACTCTGTAGATTTAGTCTTAAGCTGACAGTAAAGAAATAAAGAAGTTCATTGCATTTGTTCGTGTTTTCGATTTTTTTAATATTAACTACAGCTTTGATCTTAGTCTAAACGACGGATCATTTGTTCGATTCAAACTCGCAAATACGTAAATATATAAATAAATACACTTGTTGCGGAATTCGTAGCAATCTTTAGCTCTTAATAGATAAGATACAATAAAATGTTCGGGTCTGGTAATAATCTTGATCTGATTATTATCACATAATGAACGAAAATTTGACAAACTTATGGCATCATTGCCGAATGGACAGTTTTGACAATATTTATGAATACGCATAAAGAAATCAGAATCAGCTTACCAAATCGTGTTCAATAGTTATAACACAATTACAAATTTGTATAATTTGTATAAATTTGTGTGTAACAGGCAGAAAGGGGCGAAGGGGAACCCGTAAATTATATTAATATATTCTAGCTCAAATTCACTAGCCGAGTCGATTTATTTTTTAGTCCGTCTGTTTGTACGTCAAGATTTCAGCTTTTATTAGAGCTAAGGACCTCAAATTTTCTATTAAGGTTTCTGTAATCTGTGCAGAGATCAAGTTTATTTCAAATTTCGAAAGACACTGCAATGCAAATCGATAATTTGAGTGCAATAATGAATACAATTATAACGTAGAAAATTAATAAAGAATAGGTTTTTCATTGGAGAATCTCTAATAACCTGAGACCGGAATCTTTTAAGAACTCCTTCTATTGGACCTTTAATGGCAAATGTTGCCTATCGTAATTAGGTAATGTCTTGGCCGAAGGGCCTTGTCGAAAGATAAATACTTAACTGGCGCCCGAGCAGTCTGAACTCTGACTACCTGGTTACACTAATACAACAAATAAAGGAAAAACTAGTGACAAAGTAACAGTGAAAAGTTATAAACAATAAAGTGACCATCACCGCGGTGAGAATGCCGATACAGCCAGTATGGTAACATTCTTCACGAGCGCAAAAAGTCAAATTTAAATTATATACATTGACGATATTATGGTCTTTAATAAAGATTGACGAAAGTCATTGGACTAACCTTCGTTCGGTCTTCAAGAGCCTGAAAAAGGCAAAGCTCCAAGTGAACTTGCAGAAATCCAATTTCTGTCAGCCCAGGTTGAATTCCTTGGGTATATCGTCAGCCATGACGGTATCAGGGCTGACAAGAAAAATGTAGATGCCATAACCGAAATGAGTCCCCCAACAAATGTCAAGGAACTAAAGTGCTTCCTTGGCCTGACGTCGTATTATAGGAAGTTCATTCGCGACATTGACCATTAACTAACTTGACTCTCGAGAATCCGCTCGAGTCAAGGCAAATCAGTCAAAATAGGTTCCGGTTTAACTCGGAGATGTGGCCTTGCAGGTTTTTGACAATTTGAAGTCAATCCTTTCTTCTTCCGAAGTGCTTGCTTTCCCCAACTTCAGCAAGCCATTTCATTGAACCACCGACGCCTCTAATTATGCTATAGGGACTGTATTGTCCCAAGATATAGAGGGTAAAGATCGCCCTATTTCATACAATTCACGGACCTTGTCCAAGACAGAGGAGAACTATGCTACTATAGAGAAAGAGATGCTTGCTATAGTCTATAGTCTGGGCTTTAGATAATCTCAGGTCATATTTGTACGGCGCAGCGTCAGTTAGAATAGGAGAGTGTAACTGTGTGCTCATCTATAAACCCGGAAAGTAGGAGGTAGGAAAACTCACATTAAGAAAAGAATAGCACACTTAAAGTGGCTTATATTTTCGAAGAACCCTCCACCCGCCAGGCAGACAGCTACAAATGTGCAAAGAATTGGAAAAAACTACAGAAAGCCAAAATGCCACTCTCTCATTCATAAAAGCAATACAGAATTAAAGTATTAAAACATCTACAACTCCTCCCAGAGCCGTCATAACAAAACTCCAGAAGACTTGCCCGACTGCGAGAAACCCTTCTTCATCGTATTGCGTGTTTACTGTACTCAGTACAATGACTTAAATATATCATATATAAGTACAAACACATTGGCAGTGCTAACGTAAACAATAATGTTCAAGTGGAAGTGTAACATGATCACCCACTTATAAGCCACCCTGCATAAATGCATGGTCAGCATTCAGCTAAAGACTTCTTGTAGAGCTACTTTCATTTTTATAGTTTAGTCTAAGACTACCTTTGAATAAATCGGGGCGCCCGTGCTAAATTGAAAGTTCTTCGTTTTAGTTAACTCAATCGGTGTTAAAATCCTAATTTATACATAATGCCCGCACATAGCATACTTTCTCGATATTCACTTTGAGTTCCCTTTGCTGTTGTTTATCAGAACAGCAATAGATAATATGAATAAGAATACATAATGCAGCCGCTTCTCTGCTGGCTTCACCAGGCAGCTAAGGCGCATTACTTAGCTTAGGCATACTTCTGAATAAGTGTGGTATGCACATATATCGGTTAACCACTGTACTAATATTCAATCATAACATACAATCACATTGTAGCACTTTGTTGCAATATATACATAAACAGTCCGGCCCAAGTGTATGTGTAATACGAGCATCCAATTGAAGGCTAACATACATAATTGCACAGTCAGCAGGCTACGCTGGCAGAACTGCTCCTCGATTCAGGCTAAGAAACCTTTTGTATATACATCTTAGGAACACTTCCGATTTGACTTCGACTGGAGCGGGATCTTCCCTGCTCTATTTTCCATAAAAGAATAAATAAGCGACATGGACACAAGTCCATTGTCTTGATACTAAATACAAATTGTGTTATTACTTCGGTGTACTACAACTTCAACTTATTACTCGGCGTACTACAACTTAAACATATTACATTAGATATAAGATTCATTATGAGTACGAGCATAAGTGAAAACACTACTGGAAAATATTATTTTATCTTACAATAAAAGGAGCTATGCTCCAAACCAAAACCAAATAAATGTGTTGTTCTTCTTAAAATAAATAAGTAAAAACTCAGTGCTCATACCAACACTAGATGTGAGGAACCCATCTATTATATGGCGACCGTGAGGCAGTAGCCTCCAATCTACGTGGGAATTGAATAAATTAATTAAAAAAAAAAAAAATACAAATCGGAATAAAAAGTGTGGAATGTTCTTCATCTTAACTAGTTAAGCTATGCGGCTACGAGAGCCGAATCAAGTCAGGCAAGCTACGGCTTGCTTAACTTATGTACACAACACAAAAAAAATAACATACACACACTTTACACTTTATTAGAATTAAGAAAAAAAAAAAACTTTGTAACATTGAGCGGAAACACTTCTGCCCGATGAGCAGTATAGCCTGTAAAGCTATACGAAAATATAGGTAGGAAATGCCGGCTGTACTAACAACGGTCACGGTCACGGGATACGCACCATCCCTCCAATATGTATCAGTCTACTTGCAACACTTGTCTGCAATTAAGACTATTTTTAACCTGCTATCAGACAGAGATCACTTCATAGTCCTGGGCGACTTTAATATCCCAGAATGTAATTAGACATCTAGTGCTGAAGGAAACTTCCTTTTGCCTTCCCGGCAACATAACCTATTTGACGGTTTGTTTGACATGTCTTTGTCGCAGGTCAATCATGTCGAAAACTCCCTGAACAGATTGCTTGATTTATGTTTCACCTCTGATCCTTCCAAGGTGATTGTAGACAGGGTACAACCCCTTTCCCTACCGGAAGATCCTTATCATCCTACTTTTGAAGTGAATTTTGACTTGGGTATTAGTATTGTGGATAAAAGTGAAAGGCCGTGTAATCGCGTGCGCTGCTTTAAGAAAGCAGACTTTGAAACTCCAAATTTTTTAATTTCACATTGTGATTGGTCTGATTTTTATGCATCAACTGATATGTCAGTTGCAACTAATATCTTTTATAACACCCTAAACTCTGTTCTTGATATCTGTGTTCCGTTATTCTATCCGTTATGCTCAAGCAAATCCCCTTGGTTTACAAAAGAGCTGTCTCGCTTAAAAACTTAAAGAGTAGCTTATTCAAGAAATATAAGCAAAGAAATGCACCGCTTGTCTTCTCCCGCTACCTAACTGCTCGGGCAAATTTTACCGTGCTTAACGCGAAATGTTATAAAAACTATTTGACCAGATGTAGGTTTCAGTTTTTTCAGAATCCTAAAAAGTTGTATAGTTTTGTTAACATGAAGCGTAGGTCAGCGGTCTTTCCTTCTAAACTTTCGTTTGATAACGCTGAGGCGGACACAGATCAGGCCATGGCCGATATGTTTGCTAAGTTTTTTCAAACAACTTATTGTTCTTCTACGCCAAGCATTCATTCTTATCCATATAGTGTACCCAGTTCAAATGGCATCTTCACACCGTTACTGAACGAAAGTTCACTTTTTAAGGATCTTAGCTTAGTTAAACCAGTCTTTTCACCAGGTCCCGATGGTATCCCCGCCTGTGTACTTAGATATTGTGCCAATTCCTTATGTAAGCCATTGCTCAAATTATTTTCGCTGTCCTTAGACACCGCCTCCTTTCCTTCCATATGGAAGGAATCATTTATTATACCTTTATTCAAAAAGGGCAGTAAGTCTGATGCAAGTAATTATAGAGGTATCTCTAAATTATCGGCTATACCTAAATTCTTCGAGAATGTTATAACTCCTCACTTGCAACATTTTAGCAGATCCGTTATATCCCCTTTTCAACACGGATTCGTAAAACGTCGTTCTACCACGACAAATTTGCTTGAGCTGACATCCTTTGTGGTAAAATGATTTCAGAAAAATCTTCAAACCGATGTCATTTATACTGATTTCAGTAAGGCATTTGACTCAGTCAACCATTCTCTTCTTGCACATAAACTGAATCTTCTCGGTTTCTCACCAAAACTTCTCAGTTGGATTGTGAGCTATTTGGCTGACAGAACCCAACGAGTCCTCTTTAAGAATAATCTTTCTTACCCCGTTCATGCCACATCTGGTGTTCCCCAGGGAAGCCATTTAGGTCCCCTGCTTTTTACACTTTTCATCAATGACCTTCCAACGGTCATACTTAACTCCCGTACTCTCATGTATGCTGATGATGTCAAGCTCTGTTTTCAATTTAGAGACGACTCCTGTCATTTACGCCTTCAATCTGACTTAAATTGTTTCTATTCTTGGTGTCGTGCAAATCTCCTTAATCTGAACAGCTCCAAATGCAAGCTGATGACATTCTCACGAGCCTGTCCAAAGTACGTATCTTACTCTCTTTGTGGTTTTACCTTGGAAAGAATTTCCCTGGTTGATGATCTAGGTGTCCGTTTGGACCGCAAACTCAAGTTTTGCGAACATATATCATCAATGGTTAATAAAGCTATGGGTGTGCTCGGCTTTATTAAGGGATGGTCTAAGGAGTTTGACGATCCTTACCTAACTAAGACTCTTTTCACCTCGCTTGTTCGTCCAATTCTAGAGTACGGATCATGTGTCTGGAGTCCTCAGTACACAGTTCACAAGGATCGCATTGAATCCGTACAGAAAAACTTTTTAATTTTTGCCTTGCGAGGCCTTAACTGGGACGTAAATTCAAGACTTCCTTCCTATCCTAGTAGACTTTTGTTACTAAATCTGCCTTCCCTAGCCAATCGTAGAACTATGCTTGGTGTGGTATTTATTTATAACCTTATACAAGGGGACATAGATAGTAACGACTTGCTTAGTCGACTACACTTCTCTGTCCCTGGTAGAATCACCCGTAACTATCTTCCTCTAAAACTTTCCAATTGTAGTTCGAATTATGCCCTGCATGAGCCTTTCAGGGTACTATGTTCGGACTATAATAAACTATATTACATTATCGCTAACAACAACAATAATTCTGTATCTTGCTTAAAAGTACAAATCCTTACTCACCTTTCTAGTAACTAGTTTAATATATACTTATCTTCTTTCTAGTAACAGTAGTACTTTTTAACTAACTGCATGTTTGAACATTCTAATCGCTATTTTGATTAGGTTTTGCTTACTAACACTAACTCTCCTGATCTGATTGGGTTTTTCTGGGTTTTCCCCAATCCTCTGCAACAAATGTTGGATCGGCTCTTTCATTTTTTTATCCCAATGTAAACTCAATTCAATTAATTTATTTTTATTTCTTTTCTCACAGTTAAGATTTTACTTTTAACTTAAAATTATTAATTATAACTATTAATTGTATTTTTTTCTTTACTTTTAAACAGTCGACTGACCTTAGTCCGACTATAAACTAATTAAATAAATAAATAAATAAATAAATAAATAAATAAATAAATAAATAAATAAATAAATAAATAAATAAATAAATAAATAAATAAATAAATAAATAAATAAATAAATAAATAAATAAATAAATAAATAAATAAATAAATAAATAAATAAATAAATAAATAAATAAATAAATAAATAAATAAATAAATAAATAAATAAATAAATAAATAAATAAATAAATAAATAAATAAATAAATAAATAAATAAATAAATAAATAAATAAATAAATAAACAAATAAATAAATAAATAAATAAATAAATAAATAAATGTAAAGGACTTCATTCTGAACAATCTTAAGAAGTTATCGGGAGTAGTCGATACTTTTCTAAATGGTGGAACTTTTGACACACACTTAAAGTAAACATTTCCACAGTTCACCTAAACTCTTAACCAATCGTCCAGATAACAATAACAAACGAATCTCTGAATTCCCGAGTTAGTTTGAGAACAGTTTAGCTACAGTTCAATTCGTCCATTATCTCGGTCCGGTCCACAACTAAAAATAAACTATAAAAAAATAAAACAACTTGGCTTTGTTTTTTTGTATATGATAACCAGCGAACACGTTATTGGCGCAGCCGGTAGGATAGTATGTAAAGGGGCTCTTGTACCATCAAGTGCACTCCCCCATTAATGATTAAATTATGCGAATCGGCGTAGTGTGAATGTGAAATCGTAATACGCAAATAAAAGGAAAGAAACCAAGATCAATAGCAAAAGCAAACCATCAAATGAACAAATTTAACTGCTCTCAGAGCAGCACCTCCACCAAGCCCTAAGCCAGATCAGGCAGGTGCCATCCTTCAATGGAAATATTCAGGAGATAAGCGCATTCATTAGAAGAATTGAGTTCATCCTGCTATACCCAACCACTGAAGTGCGCGCTCTACAGCACCAGCGAAATGCAGATATTGGAGGTGCCCAACGGCTTTATTAATTTTCAGGAGCCCTCATAAGCGAGTACAAGACACAAACACCATGTGAAGATCTTCTTCGTCGACATTATAAAACGCCTTCTCGAGGAGCGTTGAATTATAACCAATTGCATAACGATAATATACCGAACCCTCCTACCAAAAGGCAAAGATAAAGTTGCAGTGCCCAATTTAGAATGAACTCAGGAGAACATTTTCATCAAACAACCTCGGAATCAGAGTCCGAAAGCGACTCAGCCGAGGAAACTCCTTCTGCCAAATAAAGATAAATAATTTATCTCAAAAATGCCTTGTAGATACCGGTTCTTCCATTAACATACCAAAAATAGTACTATAACATTATATGAAAGCATTTGTTTGCTTCCAACTAGGCTAGGGTACACACATATACATAAAACACATTGAAGCACTTTGCTGCAAAGTTTACGTTAAGTCAAAGACCTAAGCATATTTCAAGTGCAAAGTAATATGATCGCACCAATATGCAATGGGCAGTAGAAGTGCCGACTCCGCATGTCTGTCATGAGATAGCCACTCCGACAGCGCAGCTAGGCGGTTTAGCTTAAGCAAAGAATATGTAAAAGACCAAGAAGGCATTGAATAAAGATACTTGGAGAAGAACAGAAGTTCGAAGAATACAAATCGCCAGCACCTTTATGCTTCAGTATCTCAGAATCAATATTACAGAATTTGCAAAAACATTTAAACAATGTCAGGAATTTAAAAAAATCAAAATCAAAACGAAACAAACGCGGACTGTGTAACTTTTTCGGCTCCACATTCAAATATCTTTTTGGCATATTAGACGAGGACGATCGTCACAGTACAGATTAACACTCTAAACAACATCAATGACAATCTCAATAATGAATTAGAAATGATAAACACCCACTCCACTTGTTTGAAAAAAGAACAAAAAATTCATCTTTTAGTATTTAACATTGAACATTTTACCGAATATAATTGGTTCACAACTAACACGGCTAAGAATATTAAATCCCTAACTAAGTTAAGTTAGTTAAGTTAATTCCAGAAATACATTTGATGCAATTCTTGGCATTTTTATTGAATTATATTTACCCATTAAATATGATTGGGACAATGAAATGTTAGCTAGATATCGTGGACTATTCAGAATATTTGATATAGACAAAAAATCTTGCTCATTAAAAATCTCCCATAATCAGAAAGTATATTTGCATCGTGGTATATAACGTAACATGATGGCGGAATTGTTGGCTCAAAGTTTAAGTGTTTGCAATGTTGCCAGTCGTGAGGACTGGCATTCGATTTCAATTGTGCACGAAATCGGCGCCGCTATTATTTTTTCTAAATTGTTATCTTACACAAATAACACTCATTCTTTAATAGATGTTATGACGCAGGCGTCTAAAATTATTGACATGAAACAGTTGAAGCTTGAAAATTGGTTACCATTTAGTCAATCCATAATTTCACGTTTGCGATATGTATCTTGTACTAAATGTGAATTCACAGTACAAAGAGAAACGCATATAGTCTATCTAGTTAGTGTTGATAAAGCTCACGACCATAGTGTCAGCATACCAGATGGGTTTTATGTATTTAAAACCATTCCCCAAAGTCTCGAAAAAATGATTATGATTGCTAAGCAGTATCGTGTTGCTGGCCAGTATTATGTACCAGTGTTAAGGAAGAAAAAACTGTCATTGATTTTATATATTGCTTCATATATTGTTGTATAAGAAGTTTAGCTCTATAGTAACTACATCATCTTTTCACTTATGGATGCATCCACTTGCTACGTGGATTCGGACTTTACCGAAACAAAATTCATAAAGGAGTTCGCACGAATTACCCAACCCATGACAAAATAATTAAGAGGTAACAAAAAGTCTATTATAGTAGATGATGAATTCAAGGAGGCCTTTGAATTTTGTAAAACCCTACTTTCTAATGACCCTATCCTTTCATACCCGGAGTTTTCAAAACCTTTTATACTTATAACGGACGCAAGCAATGTTGCAATAGGAGCCGTCTTATCGCAGTGACCTGTACATAAAGACATCTAAACTAACTATTCCACAATTGAAAAAGAGATGCTAACCATCATATGGGCAGTTCAATACTTCAGACCTTAAAAACCTTTGGTCAAAAATTTACTATCGTCACTTATAATAAACCATTGACTTGGCTAATGAACTTGAAACAACCGAACAATCTTCCACTCACAGGACTGAATCTCCTGCAACCTACAAACCCGCATCCGAATTTGCAACTTTCCGCATAGTAGCTGTCAACTGGATAGAGACACCATCCCTTTTAAGTTTCCGGGCATACCCGGTGCATATCCTAAAATCGTAGTCCTTTTTCGCGCGGTGGTCGTCAACATTGGGGATATCCTTTCCGAGACTGATGTTTTGGTTTTCATTGGTGGTGTTTTTTAGCGGGTCCCAAACCCTGCGTACAACCGCTTATCGTCCGGATGACTCGCTGAACACATTGGCTTACTATCTAGCGAATGCCAGAATTGTTACCCTTGTATGAACCAAAGATCGCTCTGGAGGTGACCAAGTTGACAACAATCAGAAGCTTTACTTTGGACATACAAGGCCTCGGCCACCCAATAAGAATTGTATTAACGTAATTAAAGCCCTTAAACATTTCATTTCTCAATTCAGAATACCCAAAAAATTAATCTACGCGGAATTTGTTTACAATTTAGCATTGACCCCAACGTTACGTCCTTTCACCAATCGTCGAGTAATTCCCCTGTGGAACAAAAACCAATAAAGTAATCTCAGAGTGACCACCAAGTAATACGGAGGAGTATTTGAATATCGTTCTCGACTCAAACAGAAAAACTTACCACTGGACTCAAAGACCCCAGGACTCAAGGGAGTCACACACATAACTCAAGCGCCATCTGTCGAGAATAATTTGGAAGCATATTTATCGAGATATGTATATGAATTTAACATCAGAACATACATAGGTCGAAGGGTATACCACTGTCGTGCGCAGTTCGACTGTTGCTCTCGTTAAACCTATTCATTTGGCCATAAGTGTCTATTCTTTGTGAAGTCGGAGATGCTTCCTTCTTCCATTTTCGGCTGGAATCTGTTGAAATGTATATTGTACTTTATTTGTCTATACTGCCCATTATCTAAATCTGCTCAAACCTTTTGCACTCATGGGTGCTAGATTCAAAATAGATTAATCTTAAGTACAGTGGTAAAACTTCAATTGTTCTTAAAATAAAAATACTTTAAGGCAGAATGAGGTTGTATAAATATGTCAATCCATGATTTTTTTTAGCGATACTGCGCTATGAGCTTATTATGAAATCTAAGTAATAATTCATTCCCCTTTATAATATTAAAAAAATGTGATATTAATTTTGCCTTTCATTGCCTGAGAGATGTAGCAGCTGCCCAACGCAAGTGTACCAGGTGTTTCGTATGTATGGCTGTTACAAGCATCTTTATTCTATTATTTTATTGGGTGTTTGATTTAAAATAGACTAATCTTAACAACAATGGTAAAAATTCAATTGGTATCTACAAACGTTAGCAGACGAACGTAATAGTCGGGAACGGCTGACATTAATATACCCTACGCCCAATTTCGGAAAATCTTATAATTTCCAATAAAAAATGGTAAGAAAATTCTTCTGCCACCTCTTGCTTTGAATATCTTTTATTTTTATTACCCGATTGGATTGAAATGTAGGCGATAAGTGAATACAGTATTCACTTATACTACATGGTCTGAAAATTGCGAGGAATCTTCAATATGGGATATCATTTGAAACGGACTATGACTGATTTTAAGAGTCTTGTATATTATTAGTTGATACACAAAATTTAACAACAATTCATTCATCCTTTTAAAATAAAGCAACAGTAACATTGCAAGCTCACCCGCTTTATGGGAAAAAAATACGCAACAATCTTTGCTGCGGTTCTAGAAATGTTACCCCACATCTGGGCCTTTGAAATCAACTGTTTTTCGGTGGTTTATTGATTGTAAAAGAGGCTCAGAAGTTATGTCTCAATAGTACCATATTAATAACCACAAATTACCGATTTACGTAGTCGAGAGGCGTGTCATCTAAAATTTAAAAAACACAGATTACAGAAACACTCATCTAGATGATCAACCAGACAGCTGGCCAGACAGATAACCAAACAGACAGATGGACATAATATCGACTTGGCTCGTGGTATATACTTTGTAAGTTCTGCCAAGATTCTTTCTGCCTTTTACATACATTTTCACAAAGTAAGTATACCCTTTTTGACCATTTTTATTGGTCGAAAGTTATAAAAACACTTAGGCGCGGAAAGAGGTTCTATAAATATGGTATGTCACTCCATTACTTTTCAAATGATAATGAAAACGAATAAAACGGGCCATGAACGCAGTATGAAACATCAGTTAGAATTCGTTCGCTTGTCATGATGGGTAAACTTATAATACTATTCGCGTTTCTTTGTCTTGGACAGTTAATAGCAGGCGAGCGTAAGTGTATCTGGTCTCATGTGTTGAGTAAATCAAAATAGAAATACATTTTTATTTCCATTTCAACATAGGTATTGTCAATTGCTACTGGGGAACGTGGGCAAACTACCGTAGCGGCAATGGCAAATTCGACGTGTCCAACATTGATGCAAACCTATGCACCCATTTGAGCTACTCATTCTTTGGCATCGATGACAATGGCAATATCAAGTCACTGGACACTTGGCTGGACTACGACTTGGGATTCATAAGCAAGGCTGTGGGCCTGAAGAGCCAGAACTGGAACTTGAAAGTCCTGGCTGTTGTTGGAGGCTGGAACGAAGGCTCCACAAAGTACTCCTCCATGGCGGGTGACTGGAACAAACGCCAAAACTTCATCAACTCCGCTCTCAATCTAATTCGTAACAATGGTTTTGATGGGTTGGATCTTGACTGGGAGTACCCCAATCAGCGTGGTGGCAAATGGGAAGACCGTTCCAATTTTGTCACACTGCTCCGCGAATTAAAGGAAGCGTAAGTTTCGCCACTGCACTGCACTGTAGATCTTTCCGTGACACAATCATTGATTATTTGTATTCATTTATACAGATTCGCTCCTTGCGGTTATGAGCTTGGAATCGCAGTTGGAGCTGGAGAGTCCATCGCCAGCAGCTCCTACGAAATCGCCAACATTGCACAGCAGGTGAACTTTATCAACGTCATGACTTATGACTTTGCAATGGCTTCCGATGGCCAAACTGGTTTTAATGCTCCACAATGGGCTATAGAGAACTCTATCAATTATTGGATTAACCAAGGTGCTCCCGCTAATAAGCTTGTGCTGGGAATTGGCACCTATGGGCGTTCTTTCCTATCTATCAGACGCCTCACAAAACTGGCCAGGAGCTCCGTGCCGTGGTGTTGGTGGTGCTGGTTCATACACCGGCGAGGGCGGTTACCTTGGCTATAACGAGATTTGCCTTAACAACTGGCACACAGTGTTTGACTACAATAATGCGGCACCATATGCCTATTCTGGAGATCAGTGGGTTAGCTTTGACAATGTTCTCAGTGTGCAGTGGAAAATGGACTTCGCTCTTTCAAAGAACCTAGCTGGAGCTATGATCTGGTCTCTGGAAACTGATGACTACCGTGGACAGTGCGGAGAGACATATCCCCTCTTGAAAACAATCAACCGAAAGTTACGTTGGTAAAGAAAATAACCTTCAATTTTCCTATGGTTTGTATGACGAAGAAGAAGAAATAAAAATGTTAAAAAAAATCTTTGTTTTGACTATTTGTTCCTATGAAATTAGTAGGATATAATCGGGCCCAACCGCAAGATACCGTTCGCCCTGTTTTTCAAAACTGTTAAAATACGCCAATAGCTTTGTTATTCCAACAACCACAAAAACTAAAGCCTAAAGCGCTGTTCGCTATTTAAATTTGTTAATTATCCGTTTGTAGCCAAACAATTTTTTAGGGATAGTTTTTATAAAATAAACTTGATCTGCGTGCGATAAGACACATTTTTACCAAATTTGTCAGTATTAGCTCTTATAGTCTTCGAGATCTGTGTCTGTCGGTGTTCAAAAATGAAATTATTAGAAATATTATAGAAATTATTATTATATAATATTTATATATTATATTTATACTATATTTACTTACTATTATTACTATTATATTTACCTATTTTTTTTTCATCATTACAAAAAAAAATTTTTTTTTTAATTTACCCAATGTCAACAATTTTCATGAGGTCAAGTCAGTTTATTTTTAAAAGATAAATTAACAATTTGTATACTTTTACATACACGTTTTTGCAAAGTTTGATGTTAATCAGATGACTGAATCATTTAATAAAAAATGCACATGAAACTTACTTGCTTCCCAAGAGCATGTTGAAGAAAACGTACATTCTGCTGCAATTTTCTGGAAAAATCATTTTGGAAATTGAGTTAATAGTTGATTGTGAATGAAAATATATATACTTTATATATACTTTGTATAGTCTACTCTATGATCATCGGTTATAAACAATATATTCATGTCCTAAAACTAATTATCGTTCCAGAATTAGTATACCCTTTCCTACGTTTAGTTGAGGGGTATAAATATACTTACGCTTGTTCCGGAAATTATAGCAATCTTTAGCTCTTAATAGATAAGGTGCAATAAACTGCTTATGACCAATAACAATTTCGATTTGATTATTATCGTTCAATGAACAAAATTCAATTTCTGGTAACTAAACTAAATATGACATCATTGCCGAAAGTACAGACAATATTTATGAATACGCACTGCAGTAATCACAATCAGCTTATTAAATGGTGTTATATAGTTATTTTTTTAAAGCCTGTCATTTCCTCTAAATTATAGTTCTTAAACATTGTGCATTAATCGATCAATTTACATTTTATTTTAACAATTACCAACTACATTTTATAAATTTACAAATGGATGGGCGCGAGAACATAACTCAAGCAATTTAATGCACCGATGAAAACACATTTTGACCTCAGAAAGTTCTTCATATCTTGATCTGATTTTTTTTTTTTTAAATATTTATCAACAACACTTCAGTCTAAAAAAAACACTCCAAAAATGCTTAACTCCTTAATTTATGCTTTTCAACTAACTTTTTAGTAATCTTAATTATTTGGTAGATGCTATATATCAGGGCTTTGTTTTTTATACCCTTCCACCATTGAAAATGGTCACTTTGTGCAATGTATGTAAAAAGCAGAAGATGTGTTGGAGATCCTATAAGGTATATATATTCTTGCTCAGGATCACTTGCCAAGTCGATTGAGGCATTCCGTCTGTCTGTCCGGATGTCTGTCTGACCAGATAAATACACAGATCTCAGATATTATAATAACTAGAGACACCAAAATTTAGAATTAAGGTTTCTATATACTCTGCGCAGATTAAGTTTATTTCAAATGTTGGGTGCCACGCCCACCGCCTTCTGATTGTAATATCTACGCATTCCCCAAGTTTCAATCCGATCGGACAAGATCCAATAAACTTATTTAAGAAAGTATGAGCATAACACCAAATTATTGTATCAGTTAACAAGGGAGGCAGGATTTTTTATGATTAACTGATAAGCTGTAAGATTATCAAGTTTCCGCAATGTATTAGTGCAATGTCGACCTATATAAGCTTCAACCAATTCCATTACATCCATTGAATAACAATGAAGTTATTCGCATGTGTGGTACTGACGATTTTTTGTCTGAGTCAGCTGGTCTCAAGCGACAGTAATTTGAACAAAGTATAAATTTTCTGGTATCGCCCTAATAAGTTTGTCTTTTACAGAGATTCTCAACTGTTATTGGGGAACATGGGTTAATTACCGTACCGGAAACGGCAAGTTTGAGCCTTCAAACATCGACCCTTCCTTGTGTACTCACATCAGCTATACCTTCTTTGGCATTAGAGATTCAGGCGAATTTATATCGTTAGATACATGGCTTGATTTGGACGATGGACTGGGTAAGTATTAAGTTCATTAAATTTGTAATCGGTATACTTAAACTTTACGTTGAAGGTTTCATCAGTAAGACTATTGCCTTAAAGCAAAATAATCCTAAGCTAAAAATCTTGGCTGTGGTTGGAGGATGGAATGAAGGTTCTACAAAATACTCAGCAATGGCGGCTGACCCAGCTAAGCGCGCCACCTTTATTTCCTCAACATTGTCATTTATTCGACAATACGGATTTGATGGGCTTGACTTGGATTGGGAATACCCTGGGCAACGCGGTGGAGCCCCAGAGGATCGCGTGAATTTTGTCACTCTTCTGCGGGAAATTAAACAAGCGTAAGTTACTGTGAATTGTTAAAAACATAAGACCTATTTTATCTTTTAATTTAAAGATTTGACTCTTACGGATTGGAGTTGGGCATTGCAGTCGGCGCTTCTGAAGCATCTGCTTTAATTTCTTATGATATTCCAGCAATTTCGGAACAACTAACGTTCATTAACGTCATGACATATGATTTCCATATGGCATTCGATGGCTATTTGGGTTTCAATGCTCCTTTGCCAGAGGTAGAAGCGTCTATTGATTATTGGATACGACAAGGTGAGCAATAAAATAGGAATTATTATGAAATAAGAATAAGTCAACATTTGACTTGGCAAGATTGTATGCTATTGCAGCTGTATATGGTAATATGGTAATTATTTCCAAAAAGACACCCTTTCCTTCTACTTTTAAATAATATACTTCCTGCTAGGATATAGAAATATTTAGTGAGTCAGACAATAAATTATTTGCTTGTTTATTGTAGGTGCACCTCCTGAGAAACTCATCCTTGGTATTGGATTTTACGGTCACAGCTACCAGATGGCAGACAGCTCTCAGAACTGGCCTGGAGCAGCTTGCATTGGAGGAGGAAGTGCTGGTATTTATACTGGACAAAGCGGCTTCTTGGGCTACCACGAAATTTGCCAAAACAACTGGCAAACCGTGTTCGACGATGAGAGTAAGTCGCCGTACGCCTTTCAAGGAGACCAATGGATTGGCTACGACAATGTAGAAAGTATTGAAATCAAGATGAAACTGGTGGAGTCGCGCAATTTGGGTGGCGCTATGACTTGGTCTATCGAAACGGATGACTTCCGCGGAGTCTGTGGAGAATCATACCCTCTTCTGAAGGCCATGAACAGAGCAATGGGTAATAATGTAGGTGGAGGAGGCGGATCTGGTGGAGGCGGACAAGTCACTGCAGCTCCTACCCCAGGTCCTACTTCAGGAGGTGGTAATGGTGGCTCCAACGAGGACTGTTCGACTGACGGCCACTTTCTCCACAGCAGTGACTGCAATAGGTACTATCAGTGTGTGGACGGCATTCGCTATGACTTTAAATGCATCGATGGATTATACTTCGATATTAACTCCAAAATTTGCAATTGGACTTGGGAAGTCGATTGCCCCTATTAATTAAAAACATGAATCAATAAAGAAAGTCAATCCGAGGCCTACAATATTAACTCAATGATAGAAATAAATATTGTCAGTGGAAGGTGCGCAAATCATGTTTCAAATTATCCTCAAGTCGATGTTAAATTGTTCGCACTTAAACGAAATTTTCGAAACTTATAAATCCGATCAGGTTCGACCGCACGTCGCCAACGCCACGACTCGGCTGGTGTTCTGCTGCGGCTGCAGCGCTCTCTTTGTGCTCGTGCTCGTTGCTGCTGTTGTGTTTTCGGGGGTGGATTTTCTCTGCACCGGCTTCTCCCTTAATGCTTGTGCTGCTGCGCTGATGGTTCAGTGAGCGAACATATACCGTGTGTTTTCTTGCCCTATTCTCTGAGCTAGTTGCGACTAACCCCTGCAACTCAGTTCATCAAAATATATATAGTAACATATACATTCAACACCCACACTTAAAATTCCCCAACTACACATAATATAATTGTAAACAACATACACTGTTGTAAACCCCACATGCAAGTTATCACCCTCAGTCCCTCTATATTCAATTATAAAAAGTTTTCATAGCCACTTGGGAACCCATTTTTCGCTCCAGCGCTATCCCATTGCGTCATTCCATTTAGGAAATTTATTCGCACACTTGCGCCAGTCTCTTAAAAGCATAAACAATATCCGAAGCCTGTCAGCGGCCTCGAGCCACTCTTTTCGTTAAACAAACAATCTTTTCCAAGAGGCAGTTATTAAACTACGAAGTTCAAAGACGTAAATATTGACCTCTTGGTCACTTAGCACCCATCCTAAGTAGAACTGTTCAAGTGTCAACAAAATTCTCGATCAAGAGCGTATCATAAACAACGCTCTCATGATCTGAGTCTCCACGCTCCATTGTCAATAAATTCTCCTTCGCCCAAGCGCGTCATTAATTTGACCACGAGACGTAAGCTTTGGCTCCATTTCCGAAAGCTCTTGATCCCCAAGTCTAAAGCTTTTGAGAGAGCTTAAGAATATATCTGTAACTTGAGTCCTAAGTTTGCATTCAATAAATATGGAAGTTTCTTCCTACGTTCGCGCCCAGTACGTGGGGCTCGCGTTAAGTTTTAAACGTAAACTACACGAAAGATATTAAATCCCACAATATCAAAATGTCGCGAGTGAACTTGATCCGGAATATTGAAGCAAAACGGCCAATATTCTAAAAAGGCCTTAGGAACTCACACAACGTTCAACAACGTTAAACTGTAACAGTGCTACACATAACGAGGACCCGAAATAATTAAAAAGGGAGTGTTAAACAATTTAAACAGTGTTGTGGACAAACATATTAAGATATTAAAGAAGACCTGAAAGAAATAAAAAGGATACTTCAAAGTGTTAAACAATTTAAATAGTGTTGTGAACACATAAATGTACTTGATAAAGAGGACCTCAAAGTGCAAAATTAATAAAATACAGTACGCTGATGATATCAAGAACTGCAAGAACTGCAAAACAACAAACATTGAAAAGTACCAAAAATGTAAACAACAACAATTAAAGAACGAAGACCCCCAATGTAAAGAAGGAAGACCCCAAAACCAAGAACAAACAACCCCTGACTTAAGAAGGAAGATCATTCATGTGAGCTCCATCAGTACATTTCTTTATTGTTAAATTAACTTTAATTTTAAAACTGGAGGATCTTATGAGTAACTTTCAAAACATAAACTTTCAAAAATGGCTCAAAATCAGAATTTGACAGCAGATTTAATCGCTGACCTTATAGCAAATAAAACCAAAGCCTTATGCAGCATTAAAACTACAATTTAATACCAGTTGAACTATAGTTAAAGAATACCAACCTACACAAGTAAATGACTTAATCAGGTGCGATGAATCATTTGATGTTATTGAGTCTATACCCGAATTCACAGGTAGTTACGCAAATTATGTTAGTTGGCGTGAAACAGCCAGCATGCTGCGCCATGAGAATGTATAAGGACGGTAGTAGAAAGTACGTAGGTTCCTTAACGATATTGAGAAACAAAATAACTGGGAAAGCTATTGATACGCTAACAAATCATGGTACCGTATTAAACTTTTATGATATTTTGGATTTCGCCTATAGCGACAGGCGTCCGATTTATATAATAGAACAAGAACTAAGTGTACTTAAACAGGGTAACATGACGGTTCTAGAGTATTATAACTTGGTTAACAAGAAACTTACCTTGTTAATAAACAAAACAATAATGACATATGGCGATAAAGCAAACGTGATCACAGAAATGAACAATAGAAACAGGGATAACGCGTTACGTATCTTTATCACAGGTCTGAATGGTTCTTTATCAGAAATTCTATTCTCTTTAAAACTCTTTAAATGCTCTAGCAAAGGCTCAAGAGCTTGAAGCAAATAATCAAAGTGTAGTAAGCGCATATATTGTCTACTTAATATACCAACTGCCGATCATATTCAAAACAACACATTGTAGCACTTTGTTGCAATGCACAGCAGAACCCAAGTACATAATATGTATGTAACATGAGACCTCACTCATAATCAAAACGGCTTAAGTGCGGAGTCAGCGAACAACGCTGCTTCTCAGCTATATACTCCATATACATAAACAAATCCTAAATACGACATGCCGCGGGCAGCTACGCCGACAGCGCGGTTTTAGAGTTAAGTGATGTCAACGTAGATATTAAGAAATCATTATAAATCCAAGACTCATCGAAGTAGGAACGTTGTTTCCACTTCGATGATAAGAATAAAAGAGACCTTTTATATTCACCCTCAACAAATCACATGGCGACCGTGAGGCAGAAGCCTTAATGATAAAATAATACGTGATGTGAAATGAGCGAAAAACCGAAAAAGAAACGCAGCGGTTTAAAACACAGATTGCGAAACTTGAAAGTCTCAAATCTTAAAAACACTGAAAGCTGCCATTCCCCCGAGATGAGAAACAGCTATAAAACTTCATGCTGAACTCGAACATATTGATTCAGTTTTAAACAATAAAGACAAAAAACACAGAGCAAACACGAATACGAACAACATAAAAACAGTTAGCGCGAATAAACAAACAGCGGATGTGAAAAGGGAAACACCAAAACTAATAAAGAAATGCCCCGCAGACTGCGAGGGGCCTTTATATTCACCATACTGCGAGTATAGCTGTATGGTGAAAAGGAGCACAAACAATTAATTAACTGGAGTGCCAAAAGAGGTAAATGCGCTGAACTATCCGTTCACGTCAACGACTGAAGTGCCCAAAGAAGACCGCAAAATACCCCAAATGACCTGGATGAGCCGAGTAGCGGAGTACACAAACACCGAGACACCGCTGGAAAACAATCCCTTCTAGTAAAATTTCTAGAAGTTTGAAAAAAAAATCTTGTATACCCATTAAGAACTCATGTTTGTAATACCCATCGACAATCGAGTTGCCTGGTAAGAAGTATAGCCCGTAAAGCTATGCGAACCAATAGGTAGAATACTGTAAAAAACAAAACAGATATCTTAACATTTAAATTTTGAAAGCACATCAAAACAAAATGAATAAATAAACAATAAGTAAATGTCATTTAACAATTCTATAAGTAAATTATATCCTGACCCAAAATATTCAGAAAAAACTTTATTAGGAGAAAACTTCTTTTCAAATATGGGCCTAGTAGATGTTAAGTCAGTGGACTCCACTGCCAATGTAATCAACAAGGTTGAAGTTGTGCCTTTAAACCTGGATTACATAATAATCTGTTTAATCATTATGACAATAATTATGTTGGTTAATATATGCTATGAACTATATAAAATGCATAGTAAATGCCTTAAGAAAAGATATATAAGCAGAGCTAATGACTAAGACTGAGTTTGATTACTGAAAGGCAATAAATAAAGTAAAAAAAAAATTAAAAATGTAACCCTAGTAAGTAACCTTAAAACTGTCATGTCAAAAGCTTCAAAAAGTAATTAAATCACGAAAATGTAAAAAAAAATAAAAATTGATTGTTGAAATGTAATGAGTACAACAACTAACTCAATATTATTACCTGCTAGGTCAGAAGTTATGAGGAAAAACATAATACAAACTGACGAAGATACTGTATTAATACCTAACCAGGAAATACACCCGGGGGTATTAATAGCGAATAGTATCGTAGCAGGTAAAACTGCAATAGTCCGAATATTAAACAACAAATAAAATAGTTAAAATAGAAAAACCCCAACTAAAGTTTGGATCGATAAGAGATTACGAACTAATTAAAGACAATATCAAATACCCCACCAGAAGTAGCGAAGTACTAACTAAACTTAAATTCCCAGAGCAATTCAAGACACAGCTTACTAAACTGTGCACCCAATACTGTGACGTATTTGGCCTGGAAACAGAAGCAATATCAAGTAATAATTTTTTGTACAGACAAAAATTAAGATTAGCAGATAAAACTCCAGTTTACATTAAAAATTATAGAAACGCAGAGACGGAAAAGCCGGAAATAAATACAGAGGTAAACAAATTAATTAAGGATGGTATAGTAGAACCATCCATATCAGAATATAATAGCCCACTTCTCTTGGTACCCAAGAAACCTCTCCCAAATTCAAAGGAAAAAAAAGGCGTTTAGTAATGGATTTCCGACAAATTAATAAAAAGCTGTTGGCAGATAAATACCCACTACCCAGAATAGAAGAAATCTTGGATCAATTAGGTCGCGCGAAATACTTCTCGTGTTTAGATCTAATGTCCGGATTTCACCAAATCGAGCTAGAAGAAAAGTCTAGAAACTTAACTTCCTTCTCAACCAGCAACGGCTCGTATCGCTTCACGCGATTATCCTATGGTCTAAAGGTAGCCCCAAATTCATTCATGAGAATGATGACACTTGCATTTTCAGGTCTTGAACCTTCGCAAGCATTTCTTTATATGGATGATTTAGTAGTTATCGGCTGTTCAGAACAGCACATTTTCAAAAACCTGACGAACATTTTCGAGTTGTGCAGGAAACACATCCTAAAATTACATCCAGAGAAATGTTCATTTTTCATGCACGAGGTAACATTCCTCGGCCATAAATGTACAGACCATGGCATCCAACCGGATGATAGAAAATACGACGCTATAAAGAACTATCCTTTACCCACAGATGCGGATAGTGTACGACGTTTCGTCGCATTCTGTAATTATTACAAAGATTCATTTATAATTTGGCACAACATTCTCGTCATTTACCGAGGTTATGCAGGAAAAATGTTTCATTTGAATGGACTAAGGAATGCAATGACGCATTTAATTACCTAAAGCCGGCTTTAATAAAACCTACTTTACTACAGTACCCTGATTTCAGCAAAGAATTTTGCATAACCACTGACGCAAGTAAAGTTGCGTGTGGTGCAGTACTCTCTCAAGAGTACAATGGTGCGCAAACTACCAGTTGCATATGCATCAAGAGCTTTCACACATGGAGAAAGCAATAAATCAACTACCGAGCAAGAACTCGCAGCTATTCATTGGACAATCAAACATTTCAGACCTTATATCTATGGAAGGCCTTTTAGTTAAAACGGATCATAGACCCCTTACTTATCTATTTTCGATGAAAGATCCAACATCTAAACTAACAAGGATGAGACTAGACTTAGAAGAATACCAATTCACAGTAGAATACCTCAAGGCAAAAGATAACCATGTAGCAGATGCACTCTCTAGAACTAGCATTGAAAATTTAATAAAAATGAATAGAAATATATTGATGGTCCAAACGAGATCATCAAAAAGACAGGCAGACATCTGGCCAGATGAAAACAATAAATTGCAAAATAAGAATAAAGAGCTCAATGTCTATGAAGTCAATAATAATGATGTAAAGAAATTTGTGAATCTAAAATTTAATATTCTGAAATGTTTATTTAAACATGGAAAACGAATTTCACAATTTTCAGTTAATGATTTGTATTCTAAAGGAAAATTTGACCTAGGCCAATTCTTTTCAAGGCTTAATTCAGAAGCCGGATTACAAAATAATTACAAAATAATTAACATAAAGTTGTCACCGAGTGAACAAATTTTCGAATTTGTTTCTCTTAATGAATTTAAAAATCTGGGCAATAAAGTATCAAATGTAAAAATAGCGCTATTAACAAAGGTGACAAAAATAGACAAAAATGACAAAAGTCATATAAATGCAATCCTGTCAAAATACCATGATGACCCTTTACAAGGAGGCCAGATAAAAGTGCAAGAACACTAGCAAGAGCAATATTCGAATCGTTTGTATTAAAGTACGGATAACAGACATGGTACTGAATACAAAAATTCACTTATTAGTGACTTGTGCAAGTATATGAAAATAAGTAATATACAATCAACAGCACATCATCATCAAACTTTAGGAACAGTAGAGAGAAGTCATCGAACATTCAATGAATATGTACGCTCATACATTTCAATCGATAAAGACGACTGGGACATATGGTTGAATTATTTCACTTATTGTTTCAACACAACTCCATCCACAGTACACGAATACTGCCCATATGAACTTGTCTTTGGCCGATCACCAAGACAGTTTATTGAATTTAATAATTCTGTAGCATATCTACCCTACCAATACAGTAAATGATTGGGTATAACTTAGCGTCAATACATTGAAATACATCGAATAAAGAACGTCAACCAGAGCAGAAGCTCTTCTCTTTTTAAAACTAAATACTTTTTTTAACTAACACACATTAAATGGCGACCGTGACAGGACTCACAGTTCACAGTATAGTGTTCATTGTTGTGTTAATTGTGTTGTGCTAATAATTACGGTCGACTGACCTTAGTCCGACTATAAACTAATTAAATAAATATATAAATAACAGAACGGCTATGACAACAAATAAAATACAATAATTGATGGCAGAGGAGCCACAATTTTTGACGGCTGTTCCCACCAAACAGAGGGACTTGCCGACGCTGCAAGAGGCCTTGCAAGAAAATCCAGATTCGTTTCAGTGAATATATAAGTTAAGACCAAATATGATAAGAACACCAAGAAGCCAAATCTCGATCATGACTCCACCGCATGCAGTACATCCGCCACGTGCAGACAGTCAACGAATTCCCAATAACAACAACAAGCCCAATGCAGCCCAACATGAACCAAGAAATTGCACAACAAACAACAGCTCAGCAAGAACAGGCACATTGACTCCAGCTACGACGGCAGTGCATCCGCCACGTGAGCTGCATCAGCAGAATGTCTGCACCGGCCAAGTCGTGGGAACGCCAACGACATCGGACACCATCAGCGACAACTGCGCAGCTACAGCGGCAGCAGCAAAGCTACAGCGGCAGCGACGGCTTCGACGACATCAGCGACGTCGGCAGAGAATAGGTTTAATTATCAATTGTACAACTTAATCCAGTTAGTTCCAAAAATAACACCAATAAAATCTGACGTGTTCTTTTTTTATAAAAGAAAATTAAAATATCTTTTAATTGGCGCCCGAGCAGGGACCGGTAAACAGAGCCTTCGTCAAAAGGATCACGCGTAACCCTAAAGTACCTGAAGCAGCTACAGGTTCGCGTCGCAGTGCCTAAAAGAAAGCCACAGTGAACACTGACTTAATAACAACCACAAAAAAAGTAGAAGTGACAAAAATTGCACAGTGTAAAAGTGCCTTTAAAAAAAAAAAAGCCACAAACATCAAGTGCGTCCAGTGAACAAGTGCGAAAGATCCTAAAGGTTCGGTTTAACCGGTCAAAAAACTATCGCCGACTCTCCTGTAGTGCCCGCCCGCAGGAGCCTTCGAAGGAACTCAGTGCCACCAAGGGTCCCGAGTCACCCACATCCGAACACCGCTTCGTCGCTGCCCAACGTGGGACAAAAAGGACAAAACCCAAGGGGTCATCGAGGGAACGTCGCCGAAAATGTTATTTATCGCGTAAGCTAGAAAAATAAGTTTAAAAACAAACACTATTACACTAAAAAGAAGAATTAAAAAAAAAGAAAAGTAATTTTTAAAACAGAAAAACACAAAAGATAAGAATCTAATGAGAATAATAATCTATTGAAAATAAGTCAAAATAGAACTTAAATAACAATACTTAAAAAGAAATATACAATAAGCCTAAAGAATTTAACGAAACAAATTACCTATAATCACCTATACATCGAGATATAACTCAACGGGCAACGTCAATTACATGAATAGACCCAATGTTAACGACTTTTCTGGGAAACGACCTGCCCCACTAAACGGACCTCCACCTAAAATCCTTAGGCAGTTTCACATTGCCACGGGGGTCCCAGAAGAGGCATCCGAGGGAGTAGAGGGCGACTTTTACTACCTTGACCCTGAGGAACAGACCTATTTCGCTAGCGCTGATTCCGAGGGAATTACAGGCTTGTATGACCAGCAATCTGAGGAAAACGAACCGGAAAGCGAATCGACTCCCGTCGACGTTCATTTTTTAGGTTAAACGGGTCATCTCTGCCATACTTCTAATGCATCATTGAAGATGGCACCAAACTAAATTTTCTCATAGACACCGGGTCAAACCAAAACTACATCCAACCAAATCTGGTGCCGCACCCAAAAAAGAATGAAGAGAAATTTTTCGCAAATTCGGTGGGAGGACAAACCCCAATAACTCACCATACTTTTCTCACTCTGTTCAATAACAGAGAAAGACCCATCAAATTTTTCTTACTACCTACACACAAAACTTTTCACGGCAATCTAGGAAACGACACACTAAAACAACTAAACGCGGTTATTAACGTTAAAATTGATATGTTAACATTAAATGGAAACTATAATATCCGAGTGAAACAATTAGTGACTCAATTAGTAAACAACATAAAGCTCAGAATGGAGCATATGTCGAAGAGTCAGAATAACCTTATAAACTCGCTTACCCAGAAACATTCGAACTTATTCGCGGACCCAGACGAAAGATTAACTTACACTACCAGAGTGATAGGTGAAATAAGGACATCATCGGATGCACCGGTGTATAGCAAACACTACCCGTATCCAACTTCTTTAAGGCCCGAGGTAGAAAAACAGATGGGACAATTGCTGCAAGACGGAATAATACGACCTTCACGGTCACCATACAACGCACCTGTATGGATAGTCCCCAAAAAAAAGCGACGCGTCCGGAGAAAAAAAGTATAGGATAGTCATTGACTATCGAAAACTTAACTCCGTAACTATTTCGAATAGGTACCCTATCCCCGAGATTGGAGAAATAATCGCACAATTGGGCGACAATAAATATTTCTCCGTTCTAGATCTCAAAAGCGGATTCCACCAGATACCGTTTAAAGAAAAGGATATAGAAAAAACTGCGTTCGCAATCAACGGCGGAAAGTTCGTATTCACCCGATTACCTTTCGGTCTAAAGAACTCACCGTCTATTTTCCAGAGAGCCTTAGACGATATTCAAAGGGAACACGTAGGAAAAATATGCTACGTGTACATGAACATGCCACACACTTAGATAAGATATTTGCCCCATTAGAAAAAGCCAATATGAAAGTGCAGATGGACAAATGCGAATTCTTCCAAGAGGAGGTAAATTTCTTGGGATTCACTATCTCACAAAAAGGCGTCAAAACAAACGCAGACAAAGTAAAGGCAATAAAAAACTTTCTGATCCCCACAACACTAAAGGAACTCAGATCTTTCCTAGGTCTGTAGGTAGTTACTATAGGTGCTTTATTCGCGACTATGCTAAACTTGCAAAACCACTGACGAACTTATTGAGAGGCGAAAACGGTCGCCTCCCAAAAAATATTTCAAATAAAACAAAGATAGATCTAAACAGCGACGCGATAAGCGCATTTGATAGGATAAGAAGAACTTTAGCCTCACAAGATGTCATACTGGCGTACCCAGACTTTACTAAGGAATTCAAGCTAACAACGGACGCCTCAAACTTTGCCATGGGCGCCGTCTTAGAACAGGAATCCCGACCGATCACTTTCATTTCCCGTACGCTCTCGAAGACCGAAGAAAACTACGCAGCAAATGAAAAAGAAATGCTAGCAATAGTTTGGGCACTTCAGAGCCTACGAATGTACCTTTACGGTACTGCCAAGGTGATAATATACACTGATCACCAACCGTTGACTTTCGCTCTTAGTTCAAAGAACCACAACGGGAAACTCAAAAGATGGAAAAGCTACTTAGAGGAATACAACCACGAGCTAAGATATAAGCCGGGTACCTCTAACGTAGTAGCCGACGCCCTTTCCAGAATCCCAACAAATCCCCAAATAAATAGTACAACGGCAACGGTTCATAGCGACGAAAGTTCCTCGCATAATTTAATACCAGTCGAGAATGTCCCCATTAATGTATTCAAAAACCAACTATTTCTCCTGATATCAGACGAGGAGGAAGAGTCGTTCGAAATCCCCTTTCCTACTTTTCATAGGCACGTAATAAAAAAGAAATCATATTCTGAGGATGATCTGGTGGATATTCTAAAAAAAACACCTAGACCCAAAAATCGTGAACGGGATCTTCACTCCCGAACACGTAAGGGCAAAATTCAGAATATTTACCCACAAAACTTTAACAATTACAAAACTAGATACACGCAGAAACAAGACACGGACGTGAGTTCAGAGAGGGAACAGGATAATATCGTAGTTTCCGATCACATGAGGGCGCATAGAAACGCCATTGAAAATAAAATCCAGATACTAAGCAAGTTCTTCTTTCCACGAAGCCACGGCAAAAGCATGCGGGACTTGCAAAATAGCCAAATATGACAGACATCCGCCTCATGGGGAGATTCACCCAACCCCCATACCGACGTACCCCGGACAAATCATTCATATAGACATTTACACTACCCAAAAACAGCTAGTACTAACGGCCATAGATAAATTTTCAAAATATGCCCAGATAAAACTATTAAGACCAAAAGCATCGGAAGACATAAAACATCCACTAAGAGAAATTATGATAGCATTTGGTGATTGGAGATTGTAACAGACAATGAAAAGGCTCTAAATTCAGCAGCTATCAAGTTTCTGCTGCAAGAACAGCTCCAGGCAAAAGTCTACACGACACCGCCCTACACTTCAACTAGCAATGGGCAAGTCGAAAGATTTCACTCAACTCTAACCGAGATAATGAGATGCCTTAAGCTAGACGAAAGCACACTTAAATTTGAAAAACTACTCTTTAAAGCAGTTGAAGAGTACAATACGTAAGTTCATTCAACAACACAAAAAAAAACCAATAGAAAAAATACTAACGCTACAGTCAGGTGCTGACTGTATAAGGCCATGGATTATCATATTATACCGTAATAAAAATTTTAACGGTATGGAATCGCCGCCCGAATATTATTAGAATAAAATAAATAAAAAAAATAAAATAAAATAATAAATAATTAATAAATAAAAATTCGAACCCGCCTCACCGGGAGTTGAACACACGCATTCTCTCACAGCCGTCCGCCACTCTAACCACTCGGCCATTGCCCCACTCCTTGACCCATCGACAAAGCTGCATTGTCAACCAATTTTGTTACCATACAATGCAAATAAAAAGTTTAAAATGCTGTGTGTCTGACGCGGTATAGAATCGCCGTCCGAATATTATTAGAATAAAATAAATAAAAAAAAATAAAATAAAATAATAAATAATTAATAAATAAAAATTCGCACCCGCCTCAACCGGGAGTTGAACCCGCGCACTCTCTCACAGCCGTCCGCCACTCTAACCACTCAGCCATTGCCTCACTACTTGGCCTATCGGCAAAGCTGCATTGTCAACCAATTTTGTTACCATACAATGCAAATAAAAAGTTTAAAATGATGTGTGTCTAGATTTGAACTTCGGTATGCTTGCGTAAATTAGGTCTGCTTAAGTATAAATGTATGTTCAAAGTGAGTTTAATTCGTATCATATCTCACTTATTAATAGTCCGATTTAAATGAAATTTTCACATAACGCCCGTGGCAAAGTATTTGTCATCTAAGATATACAACTTTGGTTGTTGAGCTAATATTGTAGTTTTTAAATAGTTATTACTGATTTACGGAGGCGGGAAGGGGCGTGTCCAAATTTTAAAAAAACTTTGAGACACTGCAATATATACGTATGTTGTCGCAAAATTTGATGACTCTAACTCTTATACTTTCTGAGATCCAGGTGTTCATACAGACAGACAGACGGACAGACGGACAGACAGACATGGCTCAATCGACTCGGCTACTGATACTGATTCAGAATATATATAGTTTATGGGGTCGGAGATGCCTCCTTCTGCCTGTTACGCACAATTCCGTTCCGACAAACACAATAGTCCATGAATTTTTTTAAAATCCATGGCCTAAAAATAAAATAAAATAATAAATAATTAATAAATAAAAATTCGCACCCGTCTCAACCGGGAGTTGAACACACGCACTCTCTCACAGCCGTCCGCCACTCTAACCACTCAGCCATTGCCTCACTCCTTGGCCTATCGGCAAAGCTGCATTGTCAACCAATTTTGTTACCATACAATGCAAATAAAAAGTTTAAAATGCTGTGTGTCTGACGCGGTATGGAATCGCCGTCCGAATATTATTAGAATAAAATAAATAAAAAAAATAAAATAAAATAATAAATAATTAATAAATAAAAATTCGCACCCGCCTCAACCGGGAGTTGAACCCGCGCACTCTCTCACAGCCGTCCGCCACTCTAACCACTCAGCCATTGCCTCACTACTTGGCCTATCGGCAAAGCTGCATTGTCAACCAATTTTGTTACCATACAATGCAAATAAAAAGTTTAAAATGATGTGTGTCTAGATTTGAACTTCGGTATGCTTGCGTAAATTAGGTCTGCTTAAGTATAAATGTATGTTCAAAGTGAGTTTAATTCGTATCATATCTCACTTATTAATAGTCCGATTTAAATGAAATTTTCACATAACGCCCGTGGCAAAGTATTTGTCATGTAAGATATACAACTTTGGTTGTTGAGCTAATATTGTAGTTTTTAAATAGTTATTACTGATTTACGGAGGCGGGAAGGGGCGTGTCCAAATTTTAAAAAAACTTTGAGACACTGCAATATATACGTATGTTGTCGCAAAATTTGATGACTCTAACTCTTATACTTTCTGAGATCCAGGTGTTCATACAGACAGACAGACGGACAGACGGACAGACAGACATGGCTCAATCGACTCGGCTACTGATACTGATTCAGAATATATATAGTTTATGGGGTCGGAGATGCCTCCTTCTGCCTGTTACGCACAATTCCGTTCCGACAAACACAATAGTCCATGAATTTTTTTAAAATCCATGGCCTAAAAACCCCCAAGAACTTCAAGATGCTAGGAAAAAGATCAGCGAAAAAAAAAAAAAAAAATACTAACGCTACAGTCAGGTGCTGACTGTATAAGGCCATGGATTATCATATTATACCGTAATAAAAATTTTAACGGTATGGAATCGCCGCCCGAATATTATTAGAATAAAATAAATAGAAAAAATAAAATAAAATAATAAATAATTAATAAATAAAAATTCGCACCCGTCTCAACCGGGAGTTGAACACACGCACTCTCTCACAGCCGTCCGCCACTCTAACCACTCAGCCATTGCCTCACTCCTTGGCCTATCGGCAAAGCTGCATTGTCAACCAATTTTGTTACCATACAATGCAAATAAAAAGTTTAAAATGCTGTGTGTCTGACGCGGTATAGAATCGCCGTCCGAATATTATTAGAATAAAATAAATAAAAAAAATAAAATAAAATAATAAATAATTAATAAATAAAAATTCGCACCCGCCTCAACCGGGAGTTGAACCCGCGCACTCTCTCACAGCCGTCCGCCACTCTAACCACTCAGCCATTGCCTCACTACTTGGCCTATCGGCAAAGCTGCATTGTCAACCAATTTTGTTACCATACAATGCAAATAAAAAGTTTAAAATGATGTGTGTCTAGATTTGAACTTCGGTATGCTTGCGTAAATTAGGTCTGCTTAAGTATAAATGTATGTTCAAAGTGAGTTTAATTCGTATCATATCTCACTTATTAATAGTCCGATTTAAATGAAATTTTCACATAACGCCCGTGGCAAAGTATTTGTCATGTAAGATATACAACTTTGGTTGTTGAGCTAATATTGTAGTTTTTAAATAGTTATTACTGATTTACGGAGGCGGGAAGGGGCGTGTCCAAATTTTAAAAAAACTTTGAGACACTGCAATATATACGTATGTTGTCGCAAAATTTGATGACTCTAACTCTTATACTTTCTGAGATCCAGGTGTTCATACAGACAGACAGACGGACAGACGGACAGACAGACATGGCTCAATCGACTCGGCTACTGATACTGATTCAGAATATATATAGTTTATGGGGTCGGAGATGCCTCCTTCTGCCTGTTACGCACAATTCCGTTCCGACAAACACAATAGTCCATGAATTTTTTTAAAATCCATGGCCTAAAAATAAAATAAAATAATAAATAATTAATAAATAAAAATTCGCACCCGTCTCAACCGGGAGTTGAACACACGCACTCTCTCACAGCCGTCCGCCACTCTAACCACTCAGCCATTGCCTCACTCCTTGGCCTATCGGCAAAGCTGCATTGTCAACCAATTTTGTTACCATACAATGCAAATAAAAAGTTTAAAATGCTGTGTGTCTGACGCGGTATGGAATCGCCGTCCGAATATTATTAGAATAAAATAAATAAAAAAAATAAAATAAAATAATAAATAATTAATAAATAAAAATTCGCACCCGCCTCAACCGGGAGTTGAACCCGCGCACTCTCTCACAGCCGTCCGCCACTCTAACCACTCAGCCATTGCCTCACTACTTGGCCTATCGGCAAAGCTGCATTGTCAACCAATTTTGTTACCATACAATGCAAATAAAAAGTTTAAAATGATGTGTGTCTAGATTTGAACTTCGGTATGCTTGCGTAAATTAGGTCTGCTTAAGTATAAATGTATGTTCAAAGTGAGTTTAATTCGTATCATATCTCACTTATTAATAGTCCGATTTAAATGAAATTTTCACATAACGCCCGTGGCAAAGTATTTGTCATGTAAGATATACAACTTTGGTTGTTGAGCTAATATTGTAGTTTTTAAATAGTTATTACTGATTTACGGAGGCGGGAAGGGGCGTGTCCAAATTTTAAAAAAACTTTGAGACACTGCAATATATACGTATGTTGTCGCAAAATTTGATGACTCTAACTCTTATACTTTCTGAGATCCAGGTGTTCATACAGACAGACAGACGGACAGACAGACATGGCTCAATCGACTCGGCTACTGATACTGATTCAGAATATATATAGTTTATGGGGTCGGAGATGCCTCCTTCTGCCTGTTACGCACAATTCCGTTCCGACAAACACAATAGTCCATGAATTTTTTTAAAATCCATGGCCTAAAAACAGTCTACTGACTGAGAATATCACAACCGAAGAAATAGCCCAATAAAGAAATACGAGGTAGGGGAAACAGTTTATGTGAAGATAGATAAAAGGTTAGGATCGAAACTAACACCGAGATACAGAAAAGAAATAGTCCAAGAGGATAGGAACACCACAATAAAAACACATTCAGGGAGAAAAGTACAGAAAAATAATATTAAGAAATAACATTCATTCGCAGGTTACTCTTATTGCCAACATGTTTTGGACGGGTTACCATACTAGACTACACCCACTCCCAACTCATTCCCATAAAAACGGGAACCGCTGTCCTGCAAAACGGGACATTCAAAATTATCCACGTGTTCAACATCGAAGAATACGAATCCGCGTTCGGTGACATATCGAACAGATTAAATGAAATTAACAAAACGCACCCACTTTTCCCTTTCTTAAAATTCGAACTTATGAAATCAGAATCAGACAGAAAACTTAAACCTTTTAAAAAAGAGCAATAGATGCTTTGGGAACGGCATGGAAATGGTTGGCCGGTTCACCGGACCACCATGATAAAGAAACAATAATCAATAAAATAAACGAACAACTCGAGAACAATAAAAATACTAACGCTACAGTCAGGTGCTGACTGTATAAGGCCATGGATTATCATATTATACCGTAATAAAAATTTTAACGGTATGGAATCGCCGCCCGAATATTATTATTATTAGAATAAAATAAATAAAAATAAAATAATATAATAAATAATTAATAAATGAAAATTCGCACTCGCCTCAACCGGGAGTCGAACACACGCACTCTCTCACGGCCGTCCGCCTCTCTAACCACTCGGCCATTGCCTCACTCCTTGGCCCATCGGCAAAGCTGCATTGTCAACCAATTTTGTTACCATACAATGCAAATAAAAAGTTTAAAATGATGTGTGTCTAGATTTGAACTTCGGTATGCTTGCGTAAATTAGGTCTGCTTAAGTATAAATGTATGTTCAAAGTGAGTTTAATTCGTATCATATCTCACTTATTAATAGCCCGATTTAAATGAAATTTTCACATAACGCCCGTGGCAAAGTATTTGTCATGTAAGATATACAACTTTGGTTGTTGAGCTAATATTGTAGTTTTTAAATAGTTATTACTGATTTACGGAGGCGGGAAGGGGCGTGTCCAAATTTTAAAAAAACTTTGAGACACTGCAATATATACGTATGTTGTCGCAAAATTTGATGACTCTAGCTCTTATACTTTCTGAGATCCAGGTGTTCATACAGACAGACAGACGAACAGACGGACAGACAGACATGGCTCAATCGACTCGGCTACTGATACTGATTCAGAATATATATAGTTTATGGGGTCGGAGATGCCTCCTTCTGCCTGTTACGCACAATTCCGTTCCGACAAACACAATAGACCATGAATTTTTTTAAAATCCATGGCCTAATAAACAGTTAATAATAAATAAGATACTAAATGATAGAATTAAACAATTAAGCTTAATAACCAACAACATAATTAAGGCCACGTCAGAAACTAAAAATTTTATAGACGAAAAAATCTCTCTATTGCAATATAAATTACACATACTTAAAGAAGAACTTAATAACCTAGTCCATGCAATAGATTGGGCTAAAACAGATACCATAAATTCCATTATATTATCAGAATACGAAACTGAACCAATCGAAAACCTATTCAATAAAGAGATTATTTTCATGAATCTAGAAGAACTGCTAGAATTTTCCAAAATAAAAATAGCCATCAACGGCAGAAGCCTGTTGTACATTATTAGCATACCTTTAATTTCTAACGAAACCTGTACACACACAACTCTAAAACCAATAAAAAAGGGTAAAATAATTTACGAGATAAAATACACTAAAATCATTCAATGTAGCCAAATAAATTACGGCCTTAAAGGAAATTGTGAAACCCATAACGATAAGTCAATCTGTAATAAAATAAACCTAGTAGACCTAAGCAACGACACGTGTATCACACCGCTACTAAGAAGTCGAACACCTAACAACAAGATCATCAATAGCCAACATGTAGCGGACCACGAGGAAATCCTGACCGGCACCATTCTTCTGAATGACTTCAGAGGCACCGTGCTCATCGATAGGGAGGAGACAACCTTGGAAGGAACGTTCCTAGTCCAATCTCAGAACTCTACAATCGTCATAGCAAACGACGTGTATGAGACAAAGATGATGACGTACGCCGAGGCTGCACCCCCAGTGCTTCAACTCCAAGCACGAGAGAGCAAGGTAGAAGAAGTTCTTTCGCTACAAATGCTAAAGGAATTCAATATCAACAATACCAGGGAGCTCGAGATGATAAGAGACGACAGCAGCAAGACAGCAACAATCAACGTCTCGGTGACAGGGACTCTGCTCTTGGCACTCATCGCGGTATTTGGCTAAACAAAAGCTATCTCATAGGGGCCACCAGCTAAATGAGGAAGTCGAGACACCAGGAACAAAACTAAAGACACCTACTGGACCAACCCAGAAACGCCTCTACATCGCATCCGAGGACGTCTGCGTCTAAAGGGGGAGTTAAGACCAAATATGATAAGAACACCAAGAAGCCAAATCTCGATCATGACTCCACCGCATGCAGTACATCCGCCACGTGCAGACAGTCAACGAATTCCCAATAACAACAACAAGCCCAATGCAGCCCAACATGAACCAAGAAATTGCACAACAAACAACAGCTCAGCAAGAACAAGCACATTGACTCCAGCTACGACGGCAGTGCATCCGCCACGTGAGCTGCATCAGCAGAATGTCTGCACCGGCCAAGTCGTGGGAACGCCAACGACATCGGACACCATCAGCGACAACTGCGCAGCTACAGCGGCAGCGACGGCTTCGACGACATCAGCGACGTCGGCAGAGAATAGGTTTAATTATCAAGTTGTACAACTTAGTCCAGTTAGTTCCAAAAATAACACCAATAAAATCTGACGTGTTCTTTTTTTATAAAAGAAAATTAAAATATCTTTTAATTTATACAACACCACATAATGGGATGGTTTAGCGATTCTAGCGAGGCAAAAGATAATACTGCCTACGTAGTGAATAATGTCAAAATAATAGATCACAGGGACGATATAAATTCGTTGTGGATCTTATTATTGATTATAACAATAGTGTTAGTTTTACAATTTTTGCTTACAGTGTATGTTAAGCACAATTACATTATTAAGAAGCGTTATATGAGTAGAGCAAACCATTTAGATCATATTTAAAAAAAAACGATGAATAAGAAAGCCTCATAAAAAAAAAAAACTTTTTTAGGAAATTCCAATACAAGAATGGAATGGAGTGAAATAGAGAAACGTATAGACGAATTTCGCTACAAGTTTGACAAAACATATAAATGCATAAATAAAGATGCAGTAATAAAAGCGGAAACGTTGAAAACCCATACAGAGATAGTAGTAAGAGAATACAATAATATTTACTAGTTACTAGTATTTACTAGTAAATAGGTATACAAATAGACTCACATCTGAGCACTGTAACAAATGTTTAAGGGTAATAAAATCCCTAACCACAAGATTAACTAATATCAGAAAAAGAAGACATGTATTGATTAACGTGCCAGAAAGTCTAAGTCAATTGATGGAATTCGATCCCGACCAGTTCAAAGGACTAGACGAATCTATTCAATCAAGCGACGCTGAATCCGAAGTTATATCTGCCAAGCTTCTCAATCTGCAACAGAAAAATAAAACGGCTAACCAATACACCCAAGAGGTGGAGAAACTGAAAAAGGCCCTTGAAGGCGCCTATATTAGTGAAGGTCTCAGGATTGCCCTTGCAAATAAATACAGCACTACAACAGCTGTAAAAGCCATGACACAAAATTGCTCCATTGATAAGGTAAAACTTATCATGCAAGCAGGCACATTAAGACTATTTTTAACCTGCTATCAGACAGAGATTACTTCATAGTTCTGGGCGACTTTAATATCCCAGAATGTAATTGGACATCTAGTGCTGAAGGAAACTTCCTTTGCCTTCCCGGCAACATAACCTATTTGACGGTTTGTTTGACATGTCTTTGTCGCAGGTCAATCATGTCCAAAACTCCCTGAACAGATTGCTTGATTTATGTTTCACCTCTGATCCTTCCAAGGTGATTGTAGACAGGGTACAACCCCTTTCCCTACCGGAAGATCCTTATCATCCTACTTTTGAAGTGAATTTTGACTTGGGTATTAGTATTTTGGATAAAAGTGAAAGGCCGTTTAATCGCGTGCGCTGCTTTAAGAAAGCAGACTTTGAAACTCTAAATTTTTTAATTTCACATTGTGATTGGTCTGATTTTTATGCATCAACTGATATGTCAGTTGCAACTAATATCTTTTATAACACCCTAAACTCTGTTCTTGATATCTGTGTTCCGTTATTCTATCCGTTATGCTCAAGCAAACCCCCTTGATTTACAAAAGAGCTGTCTCGCTTAAAAAACTTAAAGAGTAGCTTATTCAAGAAATATAAGCAAAGAAATGCACCGCTTGTCTTCTCCCGCTACCTAACTGCTCGGGCAAATTTTACCGTGCTTAACGCGAAATGTTATAAAAACTATTTGACCAGATGTAGGTTTCAGTTTTTTCAGAATCCTAAAAAGTTGTATAGTTTTGTTAACATGAAGCGTAGGTCAGCGGTCTTTCCTTCTAAACTTTCGTTTGATAACGCTGAGGCGGACACAGATCAGGCCATGGCCGATATGTTTGCTAAGTTTTTTCAAACAACTTATTGTTCTTCTACGCCAAGCATTCATTCTTATCCATATAGTGTACCCAGTTCAAATGGCATCTTCACACCGTTACTGAACGAAAGTTCACTTTTTAAGGATCTTAGCTTAGTTAAACCAGTCTTTTCACCAGGTCCCGATGGTATCCCCGCCTGTGTACTTAGATATTGTGCCAATTCCTTATGTAAGCCATTGCTCAAATTATTTTCGCTGTCCTTAGACACCGCCTCCTTTCCTTCCATATGGAAGGAATCATTTATTATACCTTTATTCAAAAAGGGCAGTAAGTCTGATGCAAGTAATTATAGAGGTATCTCTAAATTATCGGCTATACCTAAATTCTTCGAGAATGTTATAACTCCTCACTTGCAACATTTTAGCAGATCCGTTATATCCCCTTTTCAACACGGATTCGTAAAACGTCGTTCTACCACGACAAATTTGCTTGAGCTGACATCCTTTGTGGTAAAATGATTTCAGAAAAATCTTCAAACCGATGTCATTTATACTGATTTCAGTAAGGCATTTGACTCAGTCAACCATTCTCTTCTTGCACATAAACTGAATCTTCTCGGTTTCTCACCAAAACTTCTCAGTTGGATTGTGAGCTATTTGGCTGACAGAACCCAACGAGTCCTCTTTAAGAATAATCTTTCTTACCCCGTTCATGCCACATCTGGTGTTCCCCAGGGAAGCCATTTAGGTCCCCTGCTTTTTACACTTTTCATCAATGACCTTCCAACGGTCATACTTAACTCCCGTACTCTCATGTATGCTGATGATGTCAAGCTCTGTTTTCAATTTAGAGACGACTCCTGTCATTTACGCCTTCAATCTGACTTAAATTGTTTCTATTCTTGGTGTCGTGCAAATCTCCTTAATCTGAACAGCTCCAAATGCAAGCTGATGACATTCTCACGAGCCTGTCCAAAGTACGTATCTTACTCTCTTTGTGGTTGTACCTTGGAAAGAATTTCCCTGGTTGATGATCTAGGTGTCCGTTTGGACCGCAAACTCAAGTTTTGCGAACATATATCATCAATGGTTAATAAAGCTATGGGTGTGCTCGGCTTTATTAAGAGATGGTCTAAGGAGTTTGACGATCCTTACCTAACTAAGACTCTTTTCACCTCGCTTGTTCGTCCAATTCTAGAGTACGGATCATGTGTCTGGAGTCCTCAGTACACAGTTCACAAGGATCGCATTGAATCCGTACAGAAAAACTTTTTAATTTTTGCCTTGCGAGGCCTTAACTGGGACGTAAATTCAAGACTTCCTTCCTATCCTAGTAGACTTTTGTTACTAAATCTGCCTTCCCTAGCCAATCGTAGAACTATGCTTGGTGTTGTATTTATTTATAACCTTATACAAGGGGACATAGATAGTAACGACTTGCGTAGTCGACTACACTTCTCTGTCCCTGGTAGAATCACCCGTAATTATCTTCCTCTAAAACTTTCCAATTGCAGCTCGAATTATGCCCTGCCTGAGCCTTTCAGGGTATTATGTTCGGACTGTAATAAACTATATTACATTATCGCTAACAACAACAATAATTCTGTATCTTGCTTAAAAGTTCAAATCCTTACCCACCTTTCTTGTAACTAGTTAAATATATCATATACTTATCTTCTTTCTAGTAATAGTAGTACTTTTTAACTAACTGCATGTTTGATTAGGTTTTGCTTACTAACACTAACTCTCCTGATCTGATTGGGTTTTTCTGGGTTTTCCCCAATCCTCTGCAACAATTTTTATCCCAATGTAAACTCAATTTCAATTAATTTCTTTTTTTCTCCCTTTTCTCACAGTTAAGATTTTACTTTTAACTTAAAATTATTAATTATAACTATTAATTGTTTTTTTCTTTACTTTTAAACAGTCCGACTATAAACGAATTAAATAAATAAAATATGTTGAGCCTAATATAATTACAACTTGGAACTTTCCCAAAACCATTCTAAACCAAAATTGTATCAATAGAGAAAAAAATAATAGAAGGCAATAACATGATAAAAGTATTTAATTGTTCCGTTCAAGTAGAAGACTAGAAGATGTTAGCCTAGAAGATGTTAGATTCCCACGATATAAAGAAACTCTAAACCATCTTCCGATCAACAACAACAAACAAAACTCCGAATTCCAGTTAACTGCAAGAGGGCAATAACAGCCAGCTGCAACAATTTGCCTTATCAGCGAAATCGTCGCTTACGCACCATTCCCAAGAAGATAATATTACCCCCTCCCTTATTTTTAGAGACACTGCGCTCTTTTAATTTGGCTATATCAACGCAAACAAGTCTCCCCAAAAGTCAGTTCTGAACATACTATTGATTGATCTGCTAAAGCCTACTTCAACTCTAGTTCTTTTCTCTTTAAATATAAAAAATAATAAAACAAAAAATTCAACACAACAACCGCAAAAAGCAATGCGCGTAAAAATCTTTAATGAAGAACCTCTAGGCAGAGTATTTATCAGAACCCTGAAGAATTAGTTATTAAGAAGAGAATAAAAACGGTTGATGGGTATAACCACTTTCACAATATAATTAGTTTTGGAAAAAAACTAAAAGGTTCTATAAAATCGAAAATCCTGAAGCAGATCTATTGGTCGGCTATAACCTGTTAAAGGGGATAAATGCCACCATAGACCAATCAAAAAAAACGTTTGCTTATAATAACAAAATCGAAAAAATTAATTATGAAACGCCACCTGAAGATACAGTTGGTAAATTACAGTGTTCAGAAATAGATCCGAACGTGTCTACTTCTTATATGGACTCCCAAAAAGGAAAAAAAACTAAAGTTTGTTCCCTATATTCCAAGTGTCCAATATAGAGTCGTCGTCGACGTTTGACGATGATAGCCCCCGCACTCACAATATTGAAATCGTTAGTAGCCATAAACAAAGGAGGAAGGTAAAAAAGAGCAGACGCCGTAAAGCGTCAGTATCCTCTTCAATCAGTTCTTCTGTGGTATGCATACATAAATATACATAACATACATACAGTCGGAACACATTGTAACACTTTGTTGCAATGTTTATCATGATCGAAATACGAACAGGCAAGAATGCCGATCCATTCCTCAAGAGCCGGCACTTTTACAATTGCAGTGTCAGCACTTTGGGCTAGCGCGACCGATGCCTCATTTATGTACGCATATGACCCTTACATTATGCATAAACAATACATATGTACATACATTCATATGTATGTATATAAATATAAGATATACCTAGATATATATAGTTACATATCCACTACACGTATGTATATCGGACTTACACAAAAGTCCCTACACAACACCACACGCACATATACAATTGTAAACATTCACAACACCACACATACACATAGAATTGTAAACATACATTCTTGACCAGTGTGCCTACCCAGAGCAGGAAATCACTTTTCAGCAAGATGGGGATCCCAAGCACACTGCGAAAATTGTTAAAGAATGGCTCGGAAACCAAAATTTTAAGATGATGGAGTGGCCAGCGCAAAGTCCCGACCTCAATCCGATTGAAAACCTATGGTCAATCGTAAAGCGACGGCTCGGACAGTATCAGTCAGCCCCATCCAACTTGGACGATCTTGGGGGGCGTGTTGAACAAGAATGGAAAAATATTCCGAAAGGAATATTAGAAAAATTAGTTGAAAGTATGCCAAAACGTATGAAAAGTGTCATAGAAAATAAGGGTCTCTGGACAAAATATTAATAATGAATTTATTTTGTATTTTTTCTTAAATGGTGCAAAACTGAGTACATGCCGTTTGTTTTTGTTTTTGAATTCTTACTATTCCATTTCTTCTCTTTCTATTTTGCTATATACACCTAATTGTAGATAATAAACAAGGTTTTCAATAAAAAAGAAGTTTTTGTCATTTGCATTATTCGTTTAATATTTATGTGAGCTCAAACGTGAAAACGTTGATCGTGGAATCACTTTTGCTCCCCACTGTATAAACTTAAAAGAACAACAGTCATTTGGTTGCCCTTCTCAAAGTCAACTTCCCACGCGTAGCAAGTCACCCCACTCGTAAATAGAGCTTTCAAATCATAAACATCCAAATGTCCGATCCCACAGTCTCCCCCAATTTGAATTCGATCACTATTGGCGATTGCCGCCACTTGCAATAACAAATACATCCGTCCGCGCCGTCCATCACGCACTTGTCTCAGGAGGATCTTATTACCACCTTTATTATCGCTCCCCCTATTTTTCGGAGAGTCTCTCTTAACGAGAGAACACAATTATTAGATGAGTCAAACTCTCTTAAAGAGTTCGTTCTCTTATACCCCTTCAGACTATTTAAGCTCAGGCTTGCTTCGGGCACCAGTTCACTTCAGATACAGTTATCTCCGAGATAACGCCACCCCCCGTTCGTCTAATAGCAACCAAACGGCTTTTGGTTCTTCCACTTAATAGGAAGATAGTGTTATTAAATAAAATAAAATAAACTTTGTTTTTTTTTAAAACCATAACCATTGGACTCTTCATTATATGTATGTGCCTTGGCAATTTTATACTTTCAGCTTAAACAGGCAGTATTTAGAAAAAGGATCGTATTATCCATAAACATAATATTAAGTATAAGCCTATTTACACATTTTTCTTTTTTTTGATGTTTTAGAATGTATATTTTAAATATATGTATTTACATGTTCACTTCACACATACTGGACTTACACATTCATAGGTCCGCACCCAACACACACATAATTAACTCATGCCTACAGCTTCAGTTCAATGCGGAGATAACTATCCTTGCAATATTATTAATATAATATTAATATATAATAATAATAAATTATATTATAATATATTGGGACCCAAAGGCTCTGGTTCTTCTATTATTCAGAGATCAAAAATAAAGTATACTTGTTAACAACCGTTAACTGAGTTGTCAATAAATCTGCGTCTCAAGCTGTTCTTCGGTCACCGACACTGTGCACTAGTAGAAGCCTGGGAACGCCGTGTTCAGCATAACGTCGAATATGAACCGGATGTTGTGCACGAGGCGCAATGTCAGCATTATGCTGACATACGCTGACAACGCTTTAGCAGCACAAAGAAATGACTTTGAAAATCGACTGCGGGAAATTACAAGTCAAATACAAGCTGCAGGTGCTCCAGGTTCAGTCATACAGTCCCATTACCATTGACAGGCGAGTCGCATGTGACGAATCTCTGGATGCGGTAAAATCTTTGCCGGAATTCCATGGCTCACAGGAGCAATACGTCTCGTGGCGTCAGGCGGCAAAAGCGGCCTATACCATTTATGAAAATTTTGCAGGCAGTTCAAGGCACTATCGGGCAGTGCTCATCATTAGGAACAAGATCAGGGACTCTGCGGACGCAACACTGGCTTCTTTTAACACAGTGTTAAATTTTGATGCGATTCTTAGTCGCTTAGACTTCACCTACGCTGACAAGTGGCCGTTGCACTTGCTAGAGCAAGAATTAGCCACGCTTAGGCAGGGTGCTTCATCTGTAGTCCACTTTTATGGTTGATTATGGAGGTTGAGAAAAAGCTTACCCTTCTCACAAAAAAAAATTATTACTGATTTACGGAGGCGGGAAGGGTGTCCAAATTTTAAAAAAACTTTGAGACACTGCAATATATACGTATGTTGTCGCAAAATTTGATGACTCTAGCTCTTATACTTTCTGAGATCCAGGTGTTCATACAGACAGACAGACGGACAGACAGACATGGCTAAATCGACTCGGCTACTGATACTGATTCAGAATATATATAGTTTATGGGGTCGGAGATGCCTCCTTCTGCCTGTTACGCACAATTCCGTTCCGACAAACACAATAGACCATGAATTTTTTTAAAATCCATGGCCTAAAAATGGAAGTAGATCCTTTCTTATCAAAATTCCGGCAGCCTACAAACTATCAAAGGCAGCAGGGACCAGAACCGTCTGCGGCAGCAGAGTACTCAATACCAACAGGGTCAGCACAAAAGGCAGCATGGGTCACAGAGACTCTCTGACCAGCGCCGGCAACGGGTAAACCACCTCGACCAGGAACACCTGGAGCAATCAGACGAGGATTACGAACAGGCGGCGGCCGATATCGATGCAGACAGTGTAGCTAGCTATGACAGCGATGCCGTTAATTTTTTAGTGCAGTATCCCTGCTCCCTTTCGTCAAGCGAACAGTAGCAGGGAAGACACTAAAGTTCCTCATAGACACTGGATCTTCTAAGAACTACATTAGACCGGTAGAGGGACTCCAGTCAATTATACCTGTGGAGACACCATTCGTGGTAAAATCACTTCATGGCTTTAACAACATTGAAAGTAAATGCTTTCTTAAATTTTTCGGCATAAAATGCCCTTTTTTCATTTTGCCACAGCTGTCAACATTCGACGGCATTATTGGTCTAGACACCCTAACACAAGCTGGTGCGACCATCGACTTAAGGTCAAAGGCCTTAAATTTCTCAAAGGGTACGGAAGAGATCCTATTCCACAAATGTCGCAGCGTAAACTTTACGAAAATAGACGACATTGAAGTACCGCCAACCATAAGATGTGAGTTCATAAAAATGATGAACACCAAAATCAGAGCTTTCGCAGATCCAAATGAGATGCTGCCGTTTAACACAAATGTAGTAGCTACAATCAGAACCGAGGATAATGAACCGGTATATTCCAGGATGTATCCATTCCCTGCGGGCTCCACCGATTTTGTTAATGAAGAGGTAAAAGACCTCCTACACAACAAACTAATTCGAGCATCAAAATCTCCTTATAACAATCCAATCTGGGTTGTAGGGAAAAAAAGGGACAGACGACTTTGGCCAAGCAAAAAAACGGTTAGTAGTAGATTTCCGCAAACTAAACTCCAAGACAAGCTGACAAGTATCCAATGCCCAGTATAGCCATGATACTTTCAAACTTGGGAAATGCGAGGTATTTTTCTACCCTTGACTTAAAGTTAGGGTATCATCAAATCACACTAGCTGAACGCGACCGTGAAAAGACCTCATTTTCGGTAAACGGTGGTAAGTATGAGTTTTGCCGTTTACCATTCGGCCTAAAAAATGCGTCAAGCATATTCCAACGGGCCATTGATGACGTACGGGAGCACATCGGCAAGATATGCTACGTGTACGTTGACGATGTTATTGTCTTCTCAAAGAATGAAGCGGAACACGTCAGGGACATTGATAAGGTGCTCAAGTGTCTTTACGATGCTAACATGAGAGTATCGAAAGAAAAGTCCCAATTTTTTAAGGAAAGCGACGACTTTCTTGGATTTATTGTCTCGCGACAAGGCACGCGGACAAGTCCGGACAAAGTCAGAGCCATACAAGAGTTCAAACAGCCTTCCACACTGTATGAGGTAAGATCGTTCTTAGACCTGGCTAGCTACTACAGGTGTTTCATAAAGGACTTTGCACGAATGGCAAGGCCTATTTCCAACATATTAAAAGGGGACAACGGCAAGGTCAGCAAACAGCGATCAAGGTCTATTCCTGTAGAAACTCAGAAGCAAGCCTTCGATAAACTCAGGAACATTTTGGCATCGGAAGAGGTTATACTCCACTATCCAGACTTTAACCTGCCATTCGACCTAACCACTGACGCCTCTTCCAGTGGAATTGGGGCGGTCCTTGATTTCCCGAACGCTGAAAGATTGCGAATTGAACTATGCGACCAATGAGAGAGAACTCTTGGCCATAGTTTGGGCTCTGGACACCTTGCGTCACTACCTGTACGGAAAGAGTGACATTAACATCTACACTGACCTCCAGCCGTTAATTTTCGCTATCTCTGACAGAAACCCAAACTCTAAAATAAAACGCTGGAAAGCAAGAATTGAAGATTCTGGCGGGAGAGTTCTGTACAAACCAGGCAAAGACAATCATGTAGCGGATGCGCTATCAAGGCAGAATGTTGCCTTGGATAATTCGGTTCAGTCCGATGCGGCCACAATGCACAGCGAAGCTTCACTCACTTATACTATTGAAGCCACTGATAAGCCACTGAATTGTTTTATGAATCAGATAGTGTTAGAAGAATCAAACACCCCGTCGAAACAATTCTATCTCATTTTTCGTGAAAAGACGCGGCACATTTTTGGCTTTGATAGTCATGAAAATCTCTTTGAGACATTAAAAGATGTGGTTAAACCTGAGGTTGTGAATGCCATCCACTGTGACTTGCGTATTTTGGCAAGCATACAAGACAAATTGGTAAAAGCATTCCCGTCCACTAAGTTCTGGCACTGCAAGTCTTGGGTGACTGACATCACCAATGATGAGGAACGCAGAGAAATAATAAGCGCTGAACACAATAGGGCGCATAGGGCCGCCCAAGAAAATATTAAGCAGGTTCTGCGGGATTAAATGAGCAAAATAGCGTCAGAAGTAGTTGCGAACTATAAAATTTGCGCAAAGTTGAAATATGTCAGACATCCAAAAAAACAAGAATTGGGTGCGACGCCGATACCAACCCGAGTAGGCGAGCTCTTGCATATTGACATATTCTCTACCGCAGGAAAATACTTCCTTACCGCGGTTGACAAATTTTCCAAGTTCGCTTTGACACAACTTATTGCGTCACGAACAATCACAGATGTGAAAACACCTATTTTACAATTGGTAAATTTTTTTCCTGACGTAAAAACTATATATTGTGACAATGAGGCGTCTTTTAATTCGGAGACAATCCGGTCCTTGTTAAAGAATCAGTTTGACATTGACGTGGTGAATGCCCCGCGTCTACACAGTACATCAAATGGGCAAGTGGAGCGCTTTCATAGCACGTTGCTAGAGATTGCAAGGTGTTCAAAACTACAGCGCCAAATAGAAGACACGGTTGAATTAATCATTCTGGCTAGTATTTAGTACAACCGATCAATCCACTCTTTCACAAACAAGACACCGATTGACGTAGTTCACTCTAAATATGATCTTAGCAATGAAATAAGGCTAAGACTGTTGAAAACCCAGCAAGAACAACTTCAGAGAGACAACCCGGCTAGGCAAAACAGAACCTTTGACGTTGGCGGAAAGGTAATGGTGAAAACAAATAGAAGGTTGGGAAATAAACTCACCCCACTTTGCGCTGAGCAAAAGGTTGAGGCAGATCTAGGAACAACTTATAAACGGGAGGGTGGTCCATAAGGACAACCTCCGAAAGGTTAATAAAATCTGGAAAATAAATCTAATTTAAGTTCACTTCAATAGGTTACTACAATCCTGGCCTGGTTGGCGTTGACGGACTCAAGGCTGACGGACTACACTCATGCCAGCTATATCCCGATCATAGATGGAGTAGCCACAATCTGGAACGAGACCACCTACGTAAGCCACATTACTAACTTGACAGAGTACGAACGGTGTGTTCAAGAGACGATGGACATGACTCACCTATTTCCCCAATCGCACATGAAGAAAATTTTGATTGCAGATACAGAACACTTGACGACTCTTTTGTCCATGTTAAACGTTCAGCACAGGCATTCTAGAAGCCTCAATGTACTGGCTTCAGTCTTAAAAATCATAGCAGGAACACCTGACCACGACGACTTGCAACTGATCAGAATGACAGAACATGACCTAATACAATCTAACAACAGACAGATTAAAATCAACAGAGCGGTCCAGGACAGAATAAATGCGCTCACAAACACTGTTAACGAGATTTTAAAAGTCAAAAGGAATGAAGAAGTCGATACGGCTCATCTATATGAAACGCTCTTGGCAAGAAATAGGATGCTGACCCTTGAATTGCAGAATGTTATGATTGCGGTCACTTTAGCCAACGCAAAGATAGTAAACCCAGCTATTATCGATAATAATGACTTGAACACGATTTTGAATGAAAATCGCACAGATGTTAGTGTAGCTCAACTACTTAGCGTAGCTAGTATTAAAGTTTTAGCAAGTAGTCAAATAATACATTTTATAATCAATTTTCCTAAACCTAAGTATGTTTGTAAGAAGGTTACAATTCTCCCTGTCGCACACGCTGGAATATCACTGCAAATACCCGAGGACACGGTAGCTGACTGTCAAGGAATCATTCGACCCCTCAAATCATGCAATGGGTCACCAGCGGCCATGTTCTGCAAGGAAGATAATAATTCCACTTGCGCCAGCGAATTGCATGCTGGAGTCATCGCACATTGCAACACTCAACCGAGCCATCTAACACCAGTAGCCATTGTCGATGAAGGTCTCATAATAATCAATGACCGCCCCTCTATGGTGAGCCTCGATGGGAAGCCAGAGCAGCAGCTAAATGGGACACATCTCTCCCCTATCTGCAGAAACTCAATGAAGAAAATTTGCAGCGCATCGATGATTTGCAAACCGACCTTGTCATTGGGCCAATACTGGCTGGTTCACTAGGCGCGATCTTTTATGCGTCTCTGTTTGGAGTCTCTTGGTGGCTGCGACGTCGCCAGCAGAAAAGGTTTGCAGACGCCGTCAACCAGGTATTGAGGGATCTTGGCGTGACCGAGGACGGCCAGGTCTTAAAGGAGTTAACTGAGTTGTCAATAAATCTGCGTCTCAAGCAGTTCTTCGGTCACCGACACTGTGCACTAGTAGAAGCCTGGGAACGCCGTGGTCAGAATAACGTCAAATATGAACCGGATGTTGCGCACGAGGCGCAATGTCAGCATTATGCCGGGCTGCGCTGAGCGGCGCTGCTATCGACGTAGGGTTTAAATATAAGAATCTTCTGTTAGCATAAGTTAGTCTTTAATGTAACGCCGAGTATCAATCACGTTTGTGTTGATTTGCAAAACCTAAAGTTCTCAATTAAATGTTTGTTTAACTAACACGACGCAGACTATCTTTACTTACTAATCAAAAATAAAACTAAATTGTTTTTTTAAAGAACCTACATACCTAGTAAATTCATAATTGGCGCAGCTGGAAGAATAAGAAGTCTAATGGTAACCCTTGGGCAATGGCACAAAGTCATTCTCCCACTCGAATGATAAACATTCCCAAAGTCTCGAAGATCAATTCTATACAATAACAAATATGTATGTTTCCCCAGTCCGAATACGCTCTCTATTGGCGACAACAGCGAGCTGAAACAATAAGCGGAATTGTCTCAAGAGAATCCTATTACTCCCCAGAACGCCTGTCCTCACGAGAATTAATTAATAAAACTGATACACATTTCTTATAATATTTACAGTAATATTTACAAACTTCAATCCACAATTAATCCATCTGCGCTGCTTAATAATATATACAATCTTCAGAATCACTTGAATCTCAACTCTTTTACAGAATAAAGATGAGCCACAATTCTTTCGACAACAAGCTTACCGATTTTGTATTATTTAAATATTGTATATTGGCAGGGCTATACATACATATGTATATATTCTTCAGATAAATAACTTTAAAATTATGAATTAATTTGAATTTGCCGACAACTTCAAAAGAGATCGCGCGCGATGTCACACCCACACTCACGGTGTAAAGTTTTAACTTCAAAATAATAAAATACACAAATTTTAACTTTACAGCATTATCGCACCCTAATTCGAAAGCAGGGGAATTGTTTCGTTTATAAGTGAAATCGTGAATATTTTAAATCGCGATTAACTATGAACCCTTTCTCCACACAATTAACATAGATTACTATTGGAAGACAAAACATAAACTAAATAAAAATTTGAGGTACTAGACTTTCACAGCACTATTTCAAATTCTTCAAACTATCGATAACGCACATATGAATATTTAAAAAAAGTACTTAGTAAAGAGTGTTATCGATACTTTATAAAATAACAACGCAAACCTATTTTTGTTAGCAATATCTCTGTTAATAAATTCCGATTATTATATGCATTTGTAAAAATTGGACATTAAATAATTTATATTATAATTGATAGTTTTAATTTAAATTATCAAACTATTTCCCACGAGCACCAAAATGCGTAATGTTTTGGAACCCCAATGTTAATCTCAAAACTGTAATGTTAAAGGCTGTGTTATTGCCAACGCCGTTGAAAAAAATGCTGGCTTCATTGTACGCGCGAAAGTTGACAACGCTTCAAAATTTAATTGTAAATTACGACATGTAATTTTCGCATTTATAAAAGAGAAACTAAAACAAGTATATAACTATAAGTTATAATATTGTGACATTCTCTTATATATGGATTACTTTCAGATGCAATATCATCATGTCAACCTCATCAAAAGCCACGCTGTCTTTGGCAGAAAATCAAATCGCAAAATTGACAAATGAAACACCCGAAATTCGAATGCGTGCATTGGAACAAGTAGAGACGCGCTTCATGCGGTGTCTACAACATGATGAAGCCATCAATTTCAAACCAGTCTTGCTACTGAAGCAGCTTATACGTTGGTTTGCCTTCACGCCACCAGCAGCCACAGATCGCGTCCTGGCAGTGATGCTTGAGCTGCTCCGTTCCGAATACAACAATGCGATTGTGCAGAAGATTCCCCGCAAGCGACTTCAAGCAGAGTTTGAGAAAATACGGAAATTATTGCGTGGCACGCAGACCCAAAGAGCCACAGAATTGCTTGACGAGCTGCAAACTTTAGTTGCTGTGAAGTATAAAGAATCTACACACGGACCCAACAGTCTCAGCTCAGGTTTGCATAGTTACCACATTAATTAGTTAATGTTGTTTACCTTGTTGTTGCTTTTTGCAGGTGAATCCCAAGGCAGTATATGCGAAATCGAGCACTTCTCGCTGGAGAACTTCGGTCTCGGACCAGCTGATTATGAGCCGGCCTGGACGCGTCCCAGCCTCGACGATGTGGCTACAATGAAGACAATTGTCGATACACTCACTATAGATAACGAGCAGCAGCTGCAGGAACAGCTGATCAATCTTCAGATCAAGTTGTGCGACTATCCAGTTGAGTACTTGCTGCAGACGCCGTACATTGTACTACAGTTGTTACACGTGCAACAGCTGCAGGCTGGCGAAACTCTGCTGCACATTAACGGCACGCTACTAACTATAGTTAAGTTAGTCCAACGTCGCCTTAGCATACGCAGTAAGACCTTCAACTCATCCGGCATTGACTCGCAGGGAACATCAGCGCAGCAATTGCGTGTTTCTAGTGTCTTAACGCTACTGCTGAATGGTTGCTTGGAGCTGCTCGGACCACCGCTGCTGGAGCACTGCAATCACAATTGGCACGTCATTGAAATCAGCGTGGAAGTAATCAAAGCATTCGGACAGCTGCGCGCTCCCATACCGGACCACATTGTCCAGCGGTTGGGCCTGATTGTGTCCAAGCTGATTCGCTATTGCAGCAGCTTTGACATAACCAGCGCTAACGAAATGCCAAGGCTCATAACGAAGCTGATGATCCCTCGACTAGAATCTCTGATCTTTAATGAGTTGTTGTTGGATGCGATAACGCAGAATGTGTCAATCAACGCAGTAGCCGACAGAAAGTCCACCCGAAACCTGCTACAGCCACTGATCATGGACAGCGCCTATTTGATTTGTGCGCCAATGCAACTTCAAGAGCTAAACCAGCTCTGCAGCTTACTGACACAGGAAGTGGAGCCAGAAAAGCAGCAAATGTTGTGTCTTAAGCGTGCCTACAGCTTGGCGATGAGTCAACTGGCAGCAGAAACCAAACTATCGGCAATAGAACTGCTGCAGACACAGCGTCAATTGTGCCTCGTACTTATCCAACTGGGCAGCAATTGTTTGTTGAAGCAGCTGTGTCAAGCAATTATCAAATGCACCTCGTTCTATAGTGCCAAACCCAATCTACGACAAGAGGCGGAGTCACTACTCCATACTCTATTTGACCTGCCCGATGAGCGATTGCGCAGCTGCTGCTTGCGTCTGCTGAAACAGCCCGTTGTGGAGCACTTTCATGCATTTATGAACAACACCAATTATCTGGCAGGCTGCAGCAACATTGAGCTGGTCAAGGAACACATACTAGGAGTGCCGATGAACTCGCATCTGTTGCGGAAGCTGCTGGTGCTGGGCTGGCTACCTGAGCAGAGTGCGCAGCAGATGCAGCTGCAGCGTTGGTGCATTGACTACCTTATAATGCTGCTGGGACTGGCCAAGCTGGTGGCATGCAAAGATTTCCATGTCATATTCAAAGTGCTACAGCCTGTAGTGCCTCTAATTGTTTGCCGTGCTGTCCATCAGCCCCAGCTGCAGAATCTTCTCTGGGAGTTGTTCGATCCAGATGCCGAATACCTGGAACCTACTCAAGCCCTGCGTGGCAATGTCTGCTATCTGTACCATCCGAATGAGAAGCTGCGTAGCGATGCAATAGCCAGAATTGCCTACGTCTTGATATGGCAGGATCACCAGCACAAGTACAGGCCAGTTATGGATAAACTGTCCCTAGACACAGTGGGCCACGAAATATGCGTCGTAGAGCCGCCGCTGTGCTACTACAATCTATTTAGCGAGCACCCACAATCGCCATATATGCGCAGTCTGCAAGCACTTATACGCCTGCTGGAGACGCCCGACTTGAAGTGGACTATACGGAAGTCAACGCTCGTCCAGCTTAATGTCCTACTGCGCAATTGGCAGGCTGTGGAAGCCTATAGCTTCTGCGATGGTGCCTACTTTCTTTGCCTGAAGACACTGCACGATCCCCTACTGCGGGGTAAGTGTGATGAACCCGTCATGACGGATAGTCTGCAGCCAGCAGTCAGTGTACTGATGCGTGTGCTCTTTCGCAACGAAAAGTTTCGACAAGAGTTCAAAGACAACGCCGAAATATTGATCTGCCTACTGCGTTGTCTGTTCCTGCTACCCCACGACAACCAGATGTGCATTGAGATTAGTGTATGCATATTTCAGTTACTGTTCCATGAACACATGACGGCCTCAGAAACGTGCCTAAAGCTGGATGTGGATCTGTCGGCGATGATAGTGCCAGTCACCTACGAGTTGGACAGCAGTGTACCATCTACATCAGCTACAGAGGGAATCGCTCTACAAGAAAATCTATTGACAACGCACTTTGCTGGCAATAAGACGATTTCTGATCAGCATTGGCGGCTATTTATAGCCCAACGAGTTTGCGGCTCGCCTGAGAACATGACTTTGTCTGCACTGGAAGACTTTGACATCAACGAGACACTGAAGATGAAGCCTGCAGATCTGGGACTGGTCCAAGCGTCCCTTGTCCACGTGCAGCTGCATAATCAACTCAATCAAGCAGCCAACTGCAGCAGCCACGAGCAACTGCAGCTGCTGGTTGCAAGTATTCAGCAATATCTTGTTTTCCTGCGCACTGACGTTCCCCCAGATTCGTGCAGTAGTCTGTGGATTATGATGCACACGTACTTGCGACTCACGCCGTGCAATGAAGCCGATCAGCAGCTTTATGTCTCACTATTAGAATTATGCCACAGCGCATTGCGGCATCGTTTGCCAGAGGTAATTGATGGTCTAAGCAAGGATCTGGAAACAGATCCACATCATAGTTTTCTTGGCATTCTGCGTGATCATCATGTCGCCTTGAATCTGCTGCACTTGGTTACACAATGTCTTGTACAACTTCTGTGCTGGCAACGCCAGCAGAGTAGCATCACATGGCATCGCAAACTGTTCATGGAGCTAAGCGGACTGGCACGTACTCACTTTGATCTACGCAATCTGCAACACGTGCGATGCCTTCTAAGCACACTCCGTCAGCTTAGCAAACGACCCCTACAGCTTGACGACGACAAACATCAGGTGAGTGAGGACTTGTTATCCGTATAATGCAAATAGTATAGACCCTGTATCTTCGTTTCCTTTACATCAATTTGCAGACTTTCATTCAACACTTTGTGCAGTTGTCGAGCAATCTGCGTACATCTACACAAACTGGCGCTCAATGGCAGCGGGATTGTTTGCTGATTGTCTGCCAACTAAATGCACAGACGAAGCTGCAGCCTTCTGTGGGTTGCAAGAATGCCAGTGGCACAAAGGTCCTACGGTATCTGCTAGGTCTTTGTGGCCACAGCGATGCAGAGGTACGCGCCTTGGCCTGGGTCTCGTTGTCCAATTTAATTAAGATCAGCGGCACTTGCATAGTGAGCATTTTGGTCGACGTCCATAACTTCTTACCTGGAGGACTGGCTGCGTGTTGCCTCAGCACCATGCTGGACCGGCACGAGCAGATGCTGGTGCGCGAGTTGGCCGGTCGAGTGTTTGAGCTCCTCATGCCCCACATTGGAGCACCAGCCAGCAGCGAGCTGCTGATGTATCACTCGTTTCTTAAAGAAGCGTACACAGCACTTGCTACATTGCAGCTGCATCCCGGCATCAAGCAGGACGGCAACATTTCGGAACCGCACAGCTCATGCGAACTCATCGGATGCTATGTGAGCATTTGCATTCAAATGGTTCTCATGCAGCCCACCTGGTGCACTGTACTCTGCAAGCATGCGTTCGTCAATGCCCTCGGCGATATTATAAAGATGCCAACTCCGGCAAAACAGATATGCCATGCCTATCTAGAGCTGTGCGCTGGACAGATTTGCAAGCTCTATGCGCTTTGCTATAATCACAACTTTGAGTTTCTGCAACGGACCATCTGTCGTGACCCGGTGCTGCTCAAGAGCTTCTTCGCCTTAATCAACTGTGTACTGGACCAGAAGGTTGTAGCGGAGAATCAACTTATTCAAATGCTTAAGCTGCTGATGGTCTTCTTTAAGGATCAAAATGCCTATGACTTTCTGTGCGACAAATTCAAAGAGCAATCTGAGCTGCTCTTTGACCTCCTGCTCTACGGCTTGAACCAACTCCTGGTGCAGCGAGCAATGCAGCACCATACGTTAGCGGCGCTATCGCTGTTGCTCATCAAATCCCAAGTGGTGAGGGATGAGCAGAATTTGTTGAAAGTATTTGAGACTTACATTGAGCAGACACACCCCGGCGGTAAACACAAGGACAATGAAGGGACCGACACGGACACCGACAGCGATAACAAGGAGAACAATACGAATGGCTTGAACAATCAAATGAAAACATTAACTTTAAATACCCTGCCGAAGCAAGCACTGAAAGCAACGGTCTCAACTCAAGCCATGTCCCTAAAGCAATGCACGAATGCAGCAGTGTTGCTTTACCACAGCCTGGACCAGCTGTTCGAGCTGCACTTTCCTGTTAAGACATACAGCTTTCTGCAATCCCCGACCAAGAGCCACATGCTCATCTGTGAAGTACTGGGTAATCTTCTCAAGCAATCATCTTGTGTAGTGGACGCTGCGCGTCATTTCAAGCTGCTCGAACGAGTTGTACTTCTGTTGGAGACATTCCTCGATGACAGCAATGTCGGCAATGCCACGGTGTATGTGCGACGCGTGGGTGCCCACAAGTCGCGGGACATCATCAACAATTTGCTGGTGTTACTCAACATGCTCATGCACTGGCATAACAATCCACATGCAGTCATCACGGACTCCCCAATGGCCGCTAGACTGGTGCGAATTATTCTTCGGCTGTGGCCCTGGCTATCGCACTCAACGATACTCAAGCACATGACAGTACGGCTGAGCACAATGCTAACGGAGTATTCGTTTGAGATGTGCAAACACACCTCACAGGTGCTATCCAGTCAGTCGCACTCCTTGCTGCAGCTGATGGTGCGCGTGGTCGATCACGAGACAACCAAAAAGGAGGCACCCACCAAAAAGTGTACCTACATTCCCAAATGTAACTCGGATTCAATTATTGACGCCGCTCTGCGAGTCATAATCAACTGCTGCTCCTGCGCCGTGGGTCGCCTCAGCCTGAGCAAGATGCGTGTCCTCGATATGTTCGATACCATTCTGCCAGCAATGAATAGCAGCGCGCCAAAGGTAAAGCCAGACGTGCTCCTTAGCTGGATTGGCTTCTGGGAAGTCTTCTCAAGATATGAACTCGGCCAAAAGATCTGTCACATGCAGGGCCTTCTCAACGCCATACGTCGATCACTTCCACTCAGCAAGCTGCGACTGCGTTGCCTGCGCATCTTGCGCAATCTGTGTTTTAACAACAATAATCGGATGCAACTCGTCGGTACCACTGACTTCATGGATCTGTTGAGAGACATGGTCATACAGCCGGTGCAAGGCGTCGCTGGTGGGGATGATACCTGTCTGGCCTCGTTCGAGGAGCATTATCTAGCCGTGCTATGCGTGTGGAAACTGTTTGGGTTCACAGCTAAATGTAGGGGCATGCTAAGAGGCACTAAATTGCTTAAGCAATTGTATGTACTATCGGATAAATTAGAGGCTACGGACTCAGAACAACAGGAACAAAATCAGATGCTGCCTTATACTTGTGAATTCAAATGTATGCTGGAAAATCTCTTTGAGGCCCTGCAGCCTTAACTACATGTGTATGTAAAGGTTAACATTATGTACTGTCGATAAACTTGTCATGGTAATTCTCGAAAGACTTCTAACTTGGTTGTGTACGTCTGAAATGATATACAAAACATAAATAACATCCGTTTCAAGCTGATTTCTAATGTGATTGCCTGAGTACACATATTTCAATAAAATTACCAAAAATAAAAGAAAACTTAAGTTGTATTTATAATAAAACTAGATGTAGAAAACTGTTTTTGATTTTAATTAGTTTATTAATAGGTGGGGTGAAAAGTAACCTCCTTGAGAATGAAAAAAATTTAAAAAATTTATTTTAAAATTTTTTTTTTTTTTTATTCAATGTATTATTTTAGGTCGATACACTTATTCCAGCGATTTTCAAATTTTTTTATCCCGTCCGAAAAGTAATTTTCCGGAAGGTCTTCAAAATACTCCTCCGCGGTGTCGATGATTTCCTCGCGTGACCTGAATTTTTTAGTAATGAGCCATCTTTTGAGGTTTGGGAAGAGATAATAGTCCGAGGGAGCCAAATCGGCCGAATACGGTGGGTGTGGAAGCAATTGCAACCGTAACTCATTGATTTTAGCCATGGATGCGATGCTCTTGCGCGCCGGCTATTATTTTGCAAAAACAAAACTCTTTTCCTCTGCATGTGAGACCGCTTTGCAGCGATTTCGGCCCCCAATCGCTCCAATAGTGCACAGTTATATTCACTGTTGATGGTTTTTCCTTTTTCAAGGTAGTCTACGAAGAGTATGCCATGACAGTCCCAGAAAACCGACGCCAGAACCTTTCAGACAAAGTGAGCCTCCCTTGGCCGTTTAGCTTTCGTGCCGGCTTCAGTACCTTGCCTGAACTGATTGTGTTCTCTGGTGTATAATAGTGGATCCAGGTTTCATCAACAGTTACCAATCGACGCCAAAAGTCCTTCCGATTCGCCATTAACAAGTCCAAACACTGTTTCGAAGTGATCTCGCGTTCGTGTTTTTGGTCCGATGTGAGCATGCACGGCACCCAGCGGCAGGATCTCGCCCAAAATATGGCGAGACTAATCTTTGTACTCACTCAGTACTAATCTTTGTAGCATCTGCCAGCTCGCGCACCTTGATTTCCCGGTCGGTTAACACCATTTCATGTATTTTTTTGACATTGTCCCCTGCCGCATCCGAGGGCCTGCCACTGCGGTCTTTATCGGTAGTGGAGTTACGGCCACCACGAAACTCTCGAAACCAATATTTTACGGTGTAGTCTGACGGAGCATTAGCCCCATAATAATTATCCAATTTTTCTTCTGTTTCCTCGCCGTTTTGCCTCTCAAAAAATAATGCTTTATGAGAGAACGAAAATCGTTTTTGTCCATACTGCACATGATGCAAAACACGTCAACGAAAATTAGCTGTCAAAAAAAACTACTGGCAGTACCGCAAACAAATTTGGCGTGCTTTCGTAAATATGAACGGACTACATGGCGCTATAAACTTTTTTGCAGTAGCAGTGAATTATAGCGGTCATGGACGTTACTTTTCACCCCACCTAGTATATATTTACTACGCGTTTTAAACGACTGCTGATTTTACTTCAACTGTGAACTATAGAAAGAACATCGACCATGTATCGATACATCGATATTTTTCAATTTTTGAAAATATCAAAGTTTTTAAACATCGATGTTCGATATACAACTGAGAGTTTTATATGGGAAATCAGGACTTCGATATATCGATACATCGATGTTTTTATGAAAAGTCCAAACATCGATGCACGGAAATATCGATGTTTTTATAGATCTAGTGAACTTAAAAAGATGGGTGTATCGATGTTTTTAGAAAATTTTCCAAAATTTTTTGTGATCGATGTTTAAAAATCGCACCTCTAGTGCAACAACTTAAATAAAGAATAATTGTTATAATTTGATATTTGCATTTAATAGAACAAATTCAAAATACATTTGTTTACTATATAAAAAATTTCATTAAGTTGGCTCAATTGATTACAGTAACAGCTGCAGATGAAAGGTCCCTAATAATTTTCTGTGGTGCGTACATAGTTGACTCCGGAAGGCATAGATACCTTGTCGAACCCCTTGGGGAACAGCTTGTGAGCCTCCTCATCGGTAACCGTGGGCAGAATCATCACCTTGGTGCCAGGCTATAAAAACATTCGAAATGGGGTTTTCAATATGATCACAACTGAGTTACGTCAAGCAAGAAATACTCACGGTCCAGTTAGCAGGCGTGGCAACCACCTTTAATCGATCGGTCAATTGTAAGGAATCAATGGTCCGCAGGATTTCACTAAAAGAAAGCAGAAAGGATGGGGTGATGATTTATGTTTGAAAGCGCCTTTCTATGTAGTCAGTTTCTAAGTACTCACTCGACATTGCGGCCAGTTGACATGGGATAGAACATGGAGAGGCGCACCTTGTGATCGGGACTTATAATGAAAAGAGCTCGAATGGTTTTGGCTACTTCGGGATCCTTTTTTTGCTCCTCATCCAACATGCCCAGAGTTACGGCTAGATCGCGCGTGGGGTCGGCAATGATGGGATACGGGAAGTCGCCGGGAATGTCTAGGCAGTAGGACTTAATGTCGTTCACCCAGTCAACGTGCGAGGTAAGGGCGTCCACCGAGTGCGCCAGGCACTTGGCATTGCGCTTGGCAAACTCCGGTTGGTGTACGGCAATGCGGCCCAGTTCTGTGGTGCACACAGGTGTAAAATCGGCAGGATGCGAGAAAAGCACGACCCAGCTGCACATACATATGTACATGTAGACAATAAAGGGAAAAGTTCTATCCAGTTTTCAGTATCACTGTATGTACTCACGAATCGCCCTGCCACTCATGGAAGTTGATTGGACCCTTTGTGGTCTCCGCCTTAAAATTGGGAACAGTCTGGCCTAGACGCATGTTGATAGACTCTCTAGAAATATTTCTTTATATTTGGCAATTTGCAATTTGTACTGGCTTAAAACACTCTTGTTTACTGTACAAAGACTCTGAAGCGGCGAGCACTTTTATACCCACACTAAGAGAGGCTCACTACTGGCTACTGAGAAGAGGCAACGGAAGACAGAGAGAGACAGCGCAAGAGAGTACGATCGAATTACAGTTGTTGGAAGTTGGAATTTAAGTCGCTTCACTTAAAGTGCAACGGCTTTGCAGTATGCATTTATGTAGGTACGTAATACACATACATACATATGTATACACAAACATATTTATTTATCACTATGTACAAAAATACCACTGAACACATTTTTACTCTTTACTTTGAATCTGTGTCAAAAGCTGGCAAATTATTGGCTAAACTTATGTATACGATACATCGTAAGTATGTATGTATCAGGTTCTGGTTATTAGCCATGAGCAATCGTAAACGACATGAGACTTATTCCGACAACATACCATATATGTACATACATACATATGTACATGTACATACAGTATGTCAAGAAAAACTTTTTACATATGTACATATGTATGTACATAACATTAACATGTACATTTGGGTAGAGTTACTTGACTATCTGTATGTACATCTGTGTCAGGAATGGGGCGAACACACAGTTTAAACTTGGTGCACATCATTCACATTAGACACCCTGTATCACTACGATGCCATCCACCGTTGGTTTTGTGCGTCCGTTTATTATCGGTATGGCATGTTGTTGTCTTAAATGTATGTTAGTTCCAATGGAAAAATACCAGGCAATTTAAAGCCAACGCCACCGTGTTTTCTAAATACACTTCTAGAAACCATGAGAACACTCTTTTTTTCTTTCAGTTAAGATTTTGTATGTAGTTTGTAGGATCCGTCCCATTGCAACCTTCTTCGTTAGTGGTTTTTTACTGTCTGATCATTATTCTGCTCCTTACTCATATGGGAAGATAGTACGAAACACACCAATACATGTACACAGCTATCTGCTCTCTTCTCAAAATATTGTACTATACATGCATATATTGAATCAACAGGTCAAATGAGAGCAGAGTGTGAGCCGTTTATGTGTTGGTAGCCGCTCAAAACTCACCAATACATTCAACCAAAGATGTGCTCTCTCTTATGACTTTATTTATGAAATAAAGCATAAAATCTATAATAAGCCGTTCTAATATAATTCTTTATATAACATTAAAACATACCAAATGTATGTTACAAATGTATGATTTCGATGAAACAGCTGTTTGGAAAAACATAAACAGAGAGACCGGCAATGAGAGAACCTCGGATCTTATGATAGTATTGGTGAGTGTCTTAAACAATTGCAGTTGTGTTGGTGAGTTTTATCGTATTTTTTTGAGAGAACCATCGAAAGAGTACGAACTTTGGTGTGCTTGTATTAGTGAGTTGCATGAGTACGTACAATAATAACGTACATTTACGCTCAGGACTGGAGGTGTCTCAGCTGTCAGACTATCAAAGACATTCTGTCAGTCAACATCTCAGAATATTCATAGGTTATTTTTAAAATTATTAATATCTGAATAAAAACAAATTATTTTCAGTGCAGATTGAAGCATTCAATTCGAAACTTGTTTTCTACACGTGGCCTGTTTCTCTGCCCCGCCACTTGTTTTCATTTGAAAACAAAAATGTAACTAATTTCTCAGAATAGTGTTTACGATCTACGTTCAAGGCAAATACATAAATGGACTTGGGTTGGTGGATGTTGTTGACAAACAACTCTGCTGTGAGGCAGCTAGTGGAAATGTACTGGAAATACACATCATTGCCTTAGTTGATTGGTTTAGCCCATGGTGGGTACGGCCTTATACGGTTACAATGTTAATAATACTCCTTCACTTGATCCTAGTGAACTTTTCTTATAGGATATTGCCGGGTACAACATTCCTACACACACAATTGTACATACGTAACATACAGACAGAGAAAACTTTTGCTCTCTCCTCGTCACTTCTCTTAAGCTGCCACACAGTGACACAAGGAATTGTACAGGCTTCAAATAACTAATACAGTCAAATAATTTACTGCTCACTTTATAAAAAATTTGAAGTAATACAAACACAGGAAAGTGCGCTCTCTTTATCACAACTAAGAAAGCACACACGCTGTAAAATACCCTCTATGCCCCTTAAAACTCTTTCCTGAATAACTACTACTGCAGGCAGACAGACAATCAGGGCTAATAAGTTTTTTTCTCTCTCAGTATAGAGAAACACACCTACATATATATATATGTAAATTCACACATACGCGTATCACTAATACTATTCCAAGTATTGCCGCTCTCATTGTTTTTTCAAATTCTCTGTTTATGTTTTGGATTGTTAGTCGCTCTTTCACTTTGAACAGCTGTTTCCTCAGCTGTTGCCTCCGAATCCACTAAATGTAAACAATTATCCATATGATTTGCAAATATGTTTACCGGGAATTACTTTAGTTTCCTTTCAATAGAAGTAATTGTTTTTAATCGGATTTCTAGCCAACAAACATATGGCAATAGTTTTACAGATCTCATATTTACACATATTACTTTATTATTAATGAGTTTCTGTGTATAAATATATTTAACATATGTATGTGTGTGTATGTGAGACAATGCTATACCATTCTCCGGCTGCGATGGTGTGTGGCTTTTTTAAACATTCCATGTGCTATAAAAGCGATCGTAGCCTACACTTGGCATTTAAAGCATACAAAGCGACTCTCAGCTCGAATGTATCGTAGATATTATTTCTACAAATACTTATTGAATAATTTGTATACCAGAGTTCTAAATGGCATTCGTTTCCCTCTTGGATTTTGAGGAAAAAGCCTTTCAGAAGCTAGAAAAGAATGCTTTCGACTACTACAAAAGTGGGGCAGGGGAACAGTTTACCCTGGGACTCAATTCTGAAGCTTTCCAAAGGTGAGTTCCGAGCCGCCGACAATATCCAGGGAATGCCTGGAACAATCATTGACCGCTGAACAGACAAATGATGATGTTTTATTCTACAGGGAAATAATACAGTTTGCAAGGCATTACAAGACGTTAACCTCTAATCTTGTATGTTGCCAGACGAACTGATCTGATGCGCCAAGCATAGCTTAATTCTTAGTTAAATCGGTGTGACCAATTACCACAACAATAAAAACGGATACTATAAAATAAATCGAAGTGCCCTCTATCGGTGACAAATTACTTAACTAACTATCGATTGGCAACTTATCCCTTCCGCGACAGTGAGATTAACATTATGTTACTAAAACAAATGATACTTCACTGACAAATGAAATTTGATACTTTAGATTCAGATTAAGGTTATATTGAACATACAATTCACTGAAATTAAGTTGTAGAATAAAACATTATGTCCCTTATTTTGTAACAGTTTGCGGATTCGTCCTCGATGCCTCCGTGATGTCTCGCAGCTGGACACAAGTTGCGAGGTGTTGGGACAGCTTCTGAAGTGGCCTTTGGGCATCGCACCTGTTGCCATGCAAAAGATGGCTCATGCCGACGGAGAAATAGGCAGCGCTCGAGCCTCGGGCTTGGCTGGATCCATATTTATTCTAAGCACTCTCTCAACGACATCAATTGAGGATTTAGCTGAGCACGCAGCGTATACTTGCAAATGGTTTCAACTCTATATACACAAAGACCGGTAGGAGCTACCTTTAGAGGTGCAGAAAGATCGATGTTTGCTTAGGTTTTTCATATGAAACATCGATGTTTCTGCAACTCTACCTACCTTCTTTCCTTAGCAAGTACAGCAGCAACAACGATTCTTACAGGGCACTCACTGAACAGCTGGTGCGCCGTGCGGAGCAAGCCAACTTCAAGGCTCTGGTGGTAACCATTGATGCTCCTCTGTTTGGCCAGAGACGAGCCGATGTGCGTAATAGATTCAGTTTACCAGGTCACTTAAGGCTAGCCAACTTAGACGGCGAACGGGCAACGGGTGTTGTGTCTGCCATGGGAGGAGGGTCTGGCCTCAACGAGTACGTCATCAATCAATTCGATGCCAGCATCACCTGGCAGCACATCAAGTGGTTGAAACAACTTACCAGGCTGCCCATTGTCGTAAAGGGTGTGCTAACAGCAGAAGATGCTGAGCTTGCTCGGGAGTATGGCTGTTCAGGCATTATAGTATCCAACCACGGAGGTCGCCAACTGGACACGACACCAGCCACGATTGAGGCTCTGCCGGAGGTAGTGAATGCCGTGGGCAAAGATCTGGTTGTTATGCTAGACGGCGGAATCACGAAAGGCATCGACATATTCAAATCCATAGTTCTGGGCGCTAAAATGGTTTTCATTGGTCGACCCGTCGTCTGGGGCCTGGCGTGCAATGGGCAACAAGGCGTGGAGCAGTTACTGGAGATTCTAAAGAAGGACTTTGACATAACTATGGCATTGGCAGGCTGCCAAACATTGGCTGACATCAATCGCTGCATGGTTCAGCACAAATCGACTTACTGGAGGTCCTAAGCAACTCGTACCCCTTAGAAATGCAATGTTATACTCGCACATACTGTCTGTCAAGTAACTCTTTACACATATGTATGTGCATTACATTAAAGAGTAAAGAGTTACACATTTAAAATAAATATATCCATGGTAGCTCTACGATATATTGGTTGTATCTGGCTTGTTCCGACTTTTTTACAGCTTGTAGCAATAAGAAGATGTGTGCCATAGAGGTGCAGAAACAGGCCCCTTTAAGAAAGTTCCGGGCCGGGCCTCAAAAATTCGAGTCTGGTTCGGGCCGGGCCCCCTTTAAAAATGTTCGGGGCCGGGTCGGGCCTCAAACAGCAGACCCGCGCCCATCTCTAGTCTGAACACACGTTCCAAAAAACACAAAAGACAACAATTTCTTAAAAAAAACCATGGCCTAAAGATGCACTAACTTTCTTTCATTGCACATTTCAATTCACAGATTATTATTTCCAATTATACGCTACGCTTCGTATCACGTTCTGTTTGTTCATCGTTAGCAATAATAAACGACATTTTCGACTTGTTAACTAATTATATTATTTCAAATAATATGACTAGAGCTCCACAAACACGGATTTTGTATGATTGGTTTAATCAGGACACCCTGTATCACTTTTAAGCCAACGAAAAACAATACAGTCAACCGTTGATTTCGTGTGTGTGTGTTTATTATCGGTATGGCATGTTGTTATCTTGAATGTGAGTTAGTTCCAATGGAAAAATACCAGACAATTTAGACCGGCGTGTCTTTTGAATACACTTTAAACAACAATGAGGACACTCTTTAATTCTTTTAGTTAACATTTTGTATGTAGTTCGTAGGATCCGTACCATTGCAACCTTCTCCGATAGTGGCTTTTAACTGTCTGATCATTATCATGCTCCTTGCTAATTTATGTAATTAACCAAGAGAATACAATGAGATATTTGTGCAATGGTGTGGGCAGATAATACGAAACACACCAATGCATGTAGACAACTAACTGCTCTCTTTTCAAATCACACACATGTCAAATGAGAGCAGAGAGTGAGCCGTTTATGTGTTGGTAACCGCTCAAAACTCACCACTACATTCAACCAAAGTTGTGCTCTCCGAAACTGAAGTATCTCTTATGACTTTATTTTGTGGATTAACTAAAAGTTCGTGTTTTTAAATGTTTATATAAAATAAAGTATAAAATGTATAGTAAACGGTTTAAAAATATAATTCTTTATAGTACAGTTTAAGCAATTTATATTTCAAATGTACATATGATTTTGATGAAACAGCTGACCGAAAAAAACATAAATAGAGAGACCGGCAATGAGAGAGCCTCGGATCTTATGACAATATTGGTGAGTTTCTAAAGTATATTATTGAGAGAACCATCGAAAGAGAGCGCACTTTGGTTTGCTTGTATTAGTGAGTTGTATGAAAATGTACAATACTAACGTAGATTTACGCTCACGACTCGAGGTACCTCGGCTGTCAAACGAAAGAGCAATCAGACAATCAAAGACATTCTGTCAGTCAACATCTCAGAATATGCATAGGTGATTTTTAAAATTATTAATATCAGCATAAAATAAACTTATTTTCAGTGCAGATTGGTGCATTCAAAAAAGACGCCCTGTAAAACCTCTGTTTGTAGTATAATTCGAAACTTGTTTTCTACACGTGGCCTGTTTCTCTGCCCCGCCACCTTATCAGGGAACTAAATACGTGAGTGTAAAACGCCACTAAATTATCGGATCAGTGTTTGCGTTCTACGTTTAAGGCATATAAATGGAACTGGGTTTGTCGAGGTTGTTGACAAACTCTGCTGATAGGCAACTTGTGGAAATGTACCAGAATGTGTTATTGCGTCTTTTTTTATTTTGGTTTAAAAATTACACAATTAGAGTCTTAGTGAACATTTATTATATTGTATTACAGGGTAGAAGTTTTTCAATTTGGACACGACACATGCACGGCTTTATTATGTGAATATTCACAGAAGTTTTGCTCTCTCCGTATACATTCATATGTACATACATTCACACTCCACACTCTCACTGCCTCTTAACATATACATACATACATACATGTTAGTGACTACTTAAGAATTACTAACACTTCTACAGAATGCTCGGCTCTCTTTCGGTATGCCCTCTGAAAACTTAACTAACACACTCATATGTATGTACATATGTGTATGTGAGAGAGTAACAGGTAGTTTTATTTATTGTGAGTCCACATTTACTAATACTAATGAAAAGCCGGGTGCTCTCACTTAATGAAAATCTCTGTTGATAATATACTCTTACATAGGGCATATAAGCTTCGACAGTAGTTTGCAACGTACAGTAGGCAAACCAGAGAAATCGGGTACTTATTTACATATGTACATACATACAAACATAACATATCTATGGAATTGTGAGAATATAAAGCTACGAGATAAAGTTACTATGGAATATAAAAGTTAATAAATATGTTTTTATGTATACATGTACCCAAGAATTAATTTTGATTTGTATTTCACATATAATAGGTATGTTAAGTTCATTTTTACATGTCATGTATGTGTATGTTAGTATGTTAGTACATTTGCACACATGCAAGCACTCAACAAGTCAAATGCATGCCTACATACATACATATATACATAATTACATACGTATGTGTTGCATTTACTGCTGTTAGTTTAGCTTTTGCTTACAGTAGAGCTCCTCTCACTCTCTCTCTTGACCCAAACTAGGAAGAGTGAAAGAGCGCAATATAGTGTACACATGAGCATGCCTTGAATTTGCAGAGAGCAGAACAATGACAGGCAATTGCACTTGATTTCAAGTGAGCTGAGTGTTCTCAGATGGTATAAATACGATCACAAAATGAGTCGCTCATTCAGTCTTCGACGATCGCTCTGTTTATAAAGTCATATACACAAACTTTCATTGAAAATGTGCTCTTCAGCCCCCGCTGCCAGCTTATCCGATGGTGAAGAGAAATATTTTTTCGCCATTGATCGCGGGGGAACTTTTACTGATGTGCTCTGCATTTGCCCGGGAGGGCGGGTGCGCACAATTAAGCTGCTCTCCGAGGACCCAGAGCGCTATAGCGACGCTCCGCGCGAAGGTATCAGGCGTATTCTCAAAGAGGTGAGTTCATAATCTTGGAAAAAAACAACAACTATGGACAAAATAATCATATGATGATAACAGGAAACTGGTAGCGATCTAACGGCCTCTGGCCTGGTGGATACGTCAAGGATTGGATGGGTACGCATGGGCACGACTGTGGCTACTAATGCATTGCTCGAGCGCAAGGGAGACCCCGTCGTGCTGGTTGTTAACTCTGGATTCCGAGATCTTCTTTACATTGGCAACCAGGCTAGACCAAAGATATTTGATTTGAATATACGCAAGCCTGCTAATCTCTACCACACTGTCGTCGAGGTCGACTGCCGAATTGTCCCACAAAAGCTGGAACGCTGTCAATTGAGTAAGTACACGAGAAAGTCTCGATCAGCCTTCAGTGCGTAATGTATACCTTGGCAGAGCACCAATGGAAGGTACTAGAAGGCGTGGCAGGAAGTAAATATTTGGAAGTACAATCTGTGGACGAACCTTCGGTGCGGGCTTCCCTAGAGGCGGCACGCAAACAAGGCATCAACTCTGTATCCGTGGTGCTGACTCACAGTTACGCTTGTCCAACCCACGAACTTCGCATCGGGGCCATTGCCAAGGAGCTGGGATTCAGCCATGTTACCCTATCCCACCAGGCGATGCCCATGTGTCGAGTTGTGGCTCGTGGCTATACCGCCTGTGCAGAGGCCTACCTTACGCCCCATGTGGAACGCTACCTAGCAAGGTTAGTACTTCTCTGTGATTCCAACTAACCGTGCCACTATCTCGCTTGTAAATTACTGCAATGAGAGGGTTCTTTTGGCTCGAGCAGTCGACAATTCTAATTCAGTCTGAGACTAGGCTGTATATAAAGATTATGATAATGTGGCCCCACACTGGTATACATACATAGCACAAGCCAAAACAAACGATAGGCCCATTAAAAGCTCTCTCCCCCCTACAGTACAAGAGTGCAACATCGGTTCACAATATGCTATATTTATACCCTTCGACCATCTAAAATAGGTCAAAAAAGGGTATACTAACTTTGAGCAACTGTATGTAACAGGCAGAATAAGGCGTGGCAGACCCCATAAATTATATATATTCTTGCTCAGGATCACTAGCCGAGTCGATTGAGCCATGTCCGTCTGTCTGTCTGTCTGTCTGTCTCTCTGTCTCTCTGTCTGTCTGTCTGTATGAACACACAGAGATCAGTTATTATAAAAGCTAGAGTTACCAAATTTGGCAGGAAGACTCTTGTATACTATACGCTGATCAAGTTTATTTCAAATGTTAGGTGCCACGCCCACCGCCACTGCAAATCAATTAAAATTTTGAACTCAATTTGTATGCGCTATATAAAAGAAATAACTTAATAATTTGAAATATACCAAGCTGTTTAAAATATCTACATATCCTTCAAATTTGAATTTGATCGGATAATAAACATAGAAGTTATCAAAGAAAGTATGAGTCAGCTAACTAGAGTGGCAGGCGCGAAGTATGAGCGCCATCTGTCGAGAGTAAATAAAAGTTTCGTACATAAATATACAGGGGAACATAGGTCGAAGGGTAGCTGGACTGTTGCTTTCATTAGGCCATGGATTTTAAAAAAATTCATTAGGCCATGGATTTTAAAAAATTCATGGACTATTGTGTTTGTCGGAACGGAATTGTGCGGAAGGCAGAAGGCAGAAGGAGGCATCTCCGACACCATAAACTATATATATTCTGAATCAGTATCAGTAGCCGAGTCGATTGAGCCATGTCTGTCTGTCCGTCTGTCCGTCTGTCTGTCTGTATGAACACCTGGATCTCAGAAAGTATAAGAGCTAGAGTCATCAAATTTTGCGACAACATACGTATATATTGCAGTGTCTCAAAGTTTTTTTAAAATTTGGACACGCCCCTTCCCGCCTCCGTAAATCAGTAATAACTATTTAAAAACTACAATATTAGCTCAACAACCAAAGTTGTATATCTTACATGACAAATACCTTGCCACGGTCGTTATGTGAAAATTTGATTTAAATCGGACTATTAATAAGTGAGATATGATACGAATTAAACTCACTTTGAACATACATTTATACTTAAGCAGACCTAATTTACGCAAGCATACCGAAGTTCAAATCTAGACACACATCATTTTAAACTTTTTATTTGCATTGTATGGTAACAAAATTGGTTGACAATGCAGCTTTGTCGATGGGCCAAGGAGTGAGGCAATGGCCGAGTGGTTAGAGTGGCGGACGGCTGTGAGAGAATGCGTGTGTTCAACTCCCGGTTGAGGAGTGTGCGAATTTTCATTTATTAATTATTTATTATTTTATTTTTTTATTTATTTTATTCTAATAATATTCGGGCGGCGATTCCATACCGTTAAAATTTTTATTACGGTATAATATGATAATCCATGGCCTTATACAGTCAGCACCTGACTGTAGCGTTAGTATTTTTTTATTATATATTTATATGTTCCTTTACAGTTTTAAATCCGGCTTCGACAAGGAATTGGATGGCGTGGATGTACTTTTCATGCAGTCTGATGGAGGATTGACAAATATGGAGAATTTTCGAGGAGCTCGTGCAGTACTTTCGGGGCCAGCTGGCGGAGTGGTTGGCTACGCATTGACGGGATCTCGAGAAACAGAGTTGCCATTAATTGGCTTTGACATGGGAGGGACGTCCACAGACGTCTCTCGCTATGCCGGAACCTACGAGCACGTGATCGAGAGCACGACGGCAGGAGTGACAATTCAAGCACCGCAATTGGATATAAACACTGTAGCTGCTGGCGGCGGATCTCAACTCTTCTTCCGATCGGGGATTTTTGTGGTGGGTCCAGAGTCCGCTGGCTCACATCCGGGTCCTACTTGTTATAAGAAAGGTGGACCTTTGACGGTGACAGATGCCAACCTGATGCTTGGCCGCATTCTGCCAGAGTATTTTCCAAAGATATTTGGTCCCAAAGAAAATGAACCTCTCGACTATGAACTGACCAGGCAGAGATTTGCGGAGCTGCAGGCTGAAATCAATGCTCATCTGAAGGCTAGTGGAGACTCAAGGGAATTGAGTATAGAGCAAGTTGCCCTGGGCTTTATTCGAGTGGCTAATGAAACCATGTGTCGTCCCATACGCGCACTGACCCAGTCCCGTGGCTTGGACACAGCTAGTCATGTGCTGTCCTGTTTTGGTGGTGCTGGTGGTCAGCACGCCTGTTCAATAGCCCGAAATCTGGGTATTACCAAGGTAAGGTTTCTAATTTCATATGAATTACACTTTCTCATATATTACTTTGCTCTGCAGGTTCTGGTGCACAAATATGCAGGAGTACTCTCTGCATACGGCATGGCTCTGGCTGACGTGGTAAATGAAGTGCAGGAGCCCAGTGGCGTGGAGTTCAGTGAATCCAATGCACAAATATTGAAAGAACGCCTCGATGCACTGTCGAAACTGTGTCAAACTAAACTGGAGGAACAGGGATTCCGTCGCATCGAGCTACAACCATTTTTGCATTTGCGTTACGATGGCACAGATGGCGCACTGATGTGTGCCCCGGGTTCAGCAGAGCAACCAACAGAATCCCCTCTAATAGCCGCCTACGGCGATTTCAATTCAACATTCTTAGCACGTTATCGCAACGAATTCGGATTTGTGCTTCAGAACAGACGAATTATCGTGGATGATATACGAATCCGTGGACTTGGTAAAAACGAAACACCACCTGAACTGAAGGTTAATGTTGCCTCTGCAATGACGCCCAAGTCCGATGGAAACACCCAAGTGCACTTCGATGAGGGCGAGTTTAGTGCACCTATCTTTTTGACGAACAATCTGCTGGCTGGACACCAAATCTCGGGACCAGCTGTGCTCATAGATCAATTGTCTACCATCATTGTGGAGCCGGAGTGCAGTGTCAAAGTGACCAACTATGGCGATTTAGTTATGCAGGTTAAAACTGGTGGCAAGCAGGGCATCAACGAGCAGCTGGACCCAGTGCACTTGAGCATCTTCAGTCACCGTTTCATGAGCATTGCCGAGCAGATGGGCAGGTTGGCATTAACTGTGGTGAATCAACGAGTATCATCATTTAAATACCTCTCTTCCATAGGGTGCTTCAACGTACTTCTATATCGACGAACATTAAAGAACGACTGGACTTCTCGTGTGCCCTGTTCGGACCGGACGGCGGCCTGGTGAGCAATGCTCCACATATTCCCGTGCATCTGGGCTCCATGCAAGAGACTGTGCAGTACCAGTTGAAAGTTCGAGGAGATACTCTACGCAATGGCGATGTCCTGCTTGCCAATCATCCGGCAGCTGGGGGCTCCCACTTGCCAGACTTCACCGTTATTACGCCAGTCTTCCATGAGTGGGTTGAGAAGGTTGACAAGGCAAACTTCATTTTATTACTGCTTCTTTTTAATGTTTCAGGAAACAAGCGAAACCCGTATTCTTTGTAGCGTCGAGAGGTCATCATGCAGACATTGGTGGCATCACGCCGGGCTCCATGCCACCACATTCCACTTCGCTGGCCCAGGAAGGTGCTGCATTCAAGTCGTTTCTCATTGTAGACAATGGGCAGTTCCAGGAGAAGGAGATTATTGAACGCCTGACTACTCCAACGGATGCAAAAGGCGCTGTTGGCACGCGCAACCTCAGCGACAATCTCTCGGACCTGAAGGCACAAATCGCAGCAAACCATAAAGGTATTCACCTGGTCTTGGAGCTGATAGACTGCTATGGACTGAATGTTGTCCAAGCCTACATGGCGCACATTCAAAAGAACGCCGAGATTGCCGTACGCGATATGCTGCGCGAGATTGGCAGAGACAGCTTGGAGCGTACTGGATCGACTGTGCTAAAGGCTTTAGAATTCATGGACGACGGTTCTCCAATTTCCCTGAAGGTGACTATCGACCCAGAGACGGGCTCGGCTAAGTGTGATTTCACGGGCTCTGGGGAAGAGGTTTGGGGTAACTGCAATGCCCCACGTGCCATAACTATGTCGGCGTTAATCTATTGCCTCCGCTGCATGGTGGGTCATGATGTGCCACTCAACCAGGGCTGCCTGGCGCCCATTCAGGTGGTGATACCTAAAAACTCAATACTGGATCCTTCAGAGGGCGCCGCTGTAGTAGGTGGAAATGTACAAACCTCTCAGCGTATTGTGGACACGGTCTTTAAAGCCTTCCGCACTTGCGCCGCCTCACAGGGCTGCATGAATAACATTACAATTGGGGATGACCAGTGGGGCTACTACGAGACCGTGGCTGGCGGTGCAGGCGCTGGTCCTGGATGGCACGGTGCAGGAGGAGTCCACACACATATGACCAACACTCGCATTACCGATCCGGAAATACTGGAATTACGCTACCCGATGATACTCAAGCGTTTCTGTTTGCGCACTGACGGATCCGGGGGACTTGGACGGTTCATTGGCGGTGAAGGAGTCGAGCGTGATTTGCTTTTCCGGAAGCCAGTAACATTGTCGGTACTGACTGAAAGACGAGCACTGCAGCCTTACGGTCTGGCAGGCGGTGAGCCCGGTAAAAGTGGACGGAACTTGATTAAGAAGCACGATGGCCGTGTAATTGCCCTTGGCAGTAAGACGTGCATCGATGTGGAAGCAGGCGTAAGTATATTTTAAAAACTAAATAAACTTGTATTCATTCAATATTTCACAGGACACGTTTGCAATGAAAACTCCTGGTGGCGGAGGATACGGGCACAGTGATGAATCCTCTAATGCCGATTTGTCGCCCCCTACTAACAATAATCCTCGAACACATGTCCAGCGGGGTACGCTCTACAATTACAGCCAGGCCCAGGATTCTGTTTAATCAAAAGGGTTTTATACCCGTGCAGCTTTTGGCTTCTACACCGATTATTTCCATTTTAATTTTATATATTAAAATAATTAAGATTGTTCTGTTGTTTGCATAAAACAAAAACTAAAGCTTTTATTTTGGGGTGATTGGTCATATAAGAGTTGAAGGAGATATGTACATAGTTATATACGGTTGCAACATAACTTCAATTGTTGCTTACTCACTAGTATTAACATTTTCATGCATAACCTTATACTTTTTATGAAATTTAAATAACAAATTGGGTTGTTCAACGACTATTAATACTGCCTTGTTGGGTACAGCAGGCATCCCACGGCGCGGACCAAACATTTCTCTGCTACTCAAGGGTAGAAATGAGTAGTGACTAATATTTGTAATCGCTTCCTAAGAATCTTAGTTTCATGATACAGATGAGTTCCGTTATCATCATTGAAGTAGGCACCGGCCGCACCAAAAAAAACAGAACCCTCTTCCTTAAGGTCGCCCTGCTGCACAGGAATTACCACAATGAACACGTAGCACTCGGGGAACTCTCCGTACTCAAAGAGGGAGAAGTAATCTCTCCACTCCAATTCATGTTTTCCCTATTTATGAAATGAATTCATTCAATGAAGCTTTGTATAATCACAGTATATGAAATCAAGTTGTGTCACAATAAGTTGGATTTCGCAAGCAAATAATCTTTCAAATTCAATTTTTAAAGAAAACTAAAAGAACACAGTGATGCTAAATGATCTCAAAAATTTGCGAAATCTGATTACACTGATTACATTGCCTACTAAGCCGGAGGCACGATTGCAGTTTTCGAGGCACCAAGAACCTACGAAAATAATAAGTGAAAACCAACCAATATGTTGTTGATTGTCGTAGGCAAACTAAAATAGATAAAAAATCTTTATCTCATTTCAAATGCAAACTGTAAGAGAACACAATGAGACCATAGTCAGTCATCAAAATAATAATGATTTTTCATTTCAAAACCTGGTCACACTAGTCATGTCAACTGAGAATTTGTATGGAAAATGGAGACTTATCGAAGGCTATATCTCCTAAACTAAGCCGAAAAGGGAAAACTTTTACTTAATATTTTCGACTTATCTCATTGAGATCTATAAGTATCAATCGTCAGATCTTGGCATACGGAAACTGCAATCGCGCCAAAAATTTTATCAATCGATTAATTTTTGTTAACTCGATATATCGATACAATCAACCATTTTCTGCATGCCCACAGTTGTTCGGAATTTTGTAAACAATGCGCACGTGTTTCAAGTCGAGTAAATAATTTTTGTCAATTTAGAAAACTAACGACAAAGCAAATAAATAAGTAAATAGGTATTCACATCATGGCAGCAATAACAGCAAAGTCGAAAGACACAAACACTTTTCGGGTATGTTCTTTTAATATGTATTTACATATATTTATATGTTCCAGTAAATGTTGATTCATTTTTAATATGATTGTATGATATTATAGTTCAAATCGTTTACGGAACGTGTCAATGAAATCGACTTGCGGCATCTGGCACTATATCACATAGGCCACAAAAACGAGCAACTCGAGCATGCGGAGAATGAGACATTCTTCTGCCAGACTCTACAGAAATGGAACGTGCTCAATCTGACAGAGGAGTACAGCTACTTCAGCAAGCGTTGCCGCAATATAATCACCCTGCCGCAGTTGTTGCATCAAAAGGACTTTGTTATCGACTTGCTGCTCGAGCGCTTGGCAACGGCAACAAATCTATCCCAGCAACCACTGCTGGAGCTACTGTATGTGCTGGCACGCGATCTTCGAGAGGAGTTCTATGTGTATTTTCAACGTGTACTGGACCGGTTAATTTGTCTGTTGAACTCCCAGGACGCGGAACAGTTGGAATGGACGCTGATATGCTTGGCACACCTGTTCAAGACCCTCAAGACATATCTGAAGCGCAATATTGGCGTTGTCTTCAATGCCATCCTTCCTCTACTGGACGAGCAACATTACGCCGAGCACGTGACAAACTTCGCCGTGGAATGCTTTGCTTACATAGCGCGCGATGTTCGAGACTTTCCACGATTCTTATCCTACGTGCTGAAAACCGTACTGCGTGAACAGGTGGAGAGTGTGCACGGATGTGGACGGCTCCTGTATGAGATTCTGCGTGGAGTCAATTGTCAACTGCACACATGTGCTGGGGAACTCCTCAAGCATGTCCTGCAAGTCCTTGTCAATGTGGATGCGAAGCTTACAAATGCTCAGACTGTGTTGCTGTCAGACATTGTGCAGCATTCTTTCGGCCTCCTCCTTAACTTCATAAGTGCCGACCAAAGCGGAGTACTTTGGAGGCAACTCTGTGACGCCATCTCCACTAATGACATCGGCGTGACTGCTATAGTGCAAGTTCTCGAGTTGTTTCTCCTGCTCACCAACCACAAAGAAGGTCGATACATTGCGGAACTATCGCTAGTCGTGCCAACGGTCATAAAACTGCTCGATCGGCACATGGTTGTTGGGGCCGAGCAACTGCAGTATCTGAGCACGCTAGTGAGCAGCTTATTACTGGCTCGCCACACTCAAATTAGTCAACTAGATGCAAGTCTCCTTCTGCAGAAAGTGCTTCAAGTTAACCAAGTGTCGCGTCATGTTTACGAGGAGTTTATTCTGCAGATGCTGGACTATAAGCAATTCGAGCTCCTGCTCTTGCCTCATGTGGTGGCCTATTATGAGGAGCACCTAGACACGTGTGCACTGGAGCTGTTGACACGCATTGTGCTGCACAAGCGTCCCCTGTCCGTCGATGCATTAAGCCTCTCCAGCTGGCAGGCATACCCTATATACCTCAAACAAACCAAATCGTTGGAGCATGTGCAAAAGACATTGCAACGCATTGTTGTTTCCGAGGAATCTCAACTCATGTTGTGCGTGTTGCTACCTCACCTGCGTGGGGTCAATAAGCAACCCCTCGAGGACAGTCTACAGTCTGCAATACGAACTCAACTCGGTGCAACTAATAGCACAGTGCTGCTCCTGCTGCTGCAAACCCACGCACTGTTAAAGTTTGACTTCCCCAAGGAGTTGTCCACGCAGTTGCTGCAGTCCCTGCTGCCAGTCGGTGATGGCGACCTGAGGGGATTGGCCTGCCTGCAGCTCATCCTCTTAAAGACGAAAAGGAATGAAGCATCATTGGACATTCTACTCGTGGTATCAAAGTTGCTCAGTCACCCTGTATCGCAATATCGTCGTATAGCTGCACATTGCTTGGAACTGGTAGGTGCTGCACTGGGCAAGCAGAATCCCTATGTATACTTCTCTGCCGCCTGTGCCATTGAGCCGACAGTGCATAATTACCGCGAGCTACTGCTGCAGCTGCAACAACTGGAGCCGGCGGCAGCTCAGTTTAAGCAATATGCTCAGTTAGCCCACTTCAAAGAGAATGCGGTCCACCTGCTACTTGGCTTGCTATATAATAACTTCAAGTTCATTTGGGCGCCAGTGCAGCAGCTGCTGGCGGAATATGTAAAGAACATGACCGTCGACGATTTCTGGAACTTGTTCAAGGCAAAGCTGTCGCAGACAAATGAATACATTGACTACAATGCAGAAGAGACTATTTTAACACAAGCCCCAGAGTCAAACTTTGAGTCTAGTGCTCTGACGATTCTACTGCCGCTAGACCAGGAGCAGACACAGATTACACTCCAACAGGCATTCAACTACCGCCAGCTGCTTTGGCAGTGCATTCCCAAATTGGGCACCATTGCTGAGGTCAAGAATGCTGATTTGGTGCGCTTCTTTCTGCATTTTGTGGAGCATGAGTATCGCTCCCAGTTGGAGCGCAAGGAGAACACATGGAATCTTAACGACACAACAGGTGTGTATTTAAATCTTCGAGTATCTGTCGAAGGCTAATAATATATTTCTTTTCACAATGCAGTGGATGACATCGAAGTCGACGAGGATGACAACAACGAAAGCGCAGAGACAACTCCACAGATAATGCCGGAGAGTGTGCGAAATGGCAAAGCACGTCAGTTGAAGCGCAAGAAGCGCAATCTTCACGCCAAGTTCATCTTGCAAACTCTGCAGCTGAAACTGGCCTGCTTTGTTCATCAGCCAAATCCGAAGGCGATTCACCGGGAATCGGAAATGCGGCAGTTCTATTTGGAGCTATTGGCGGGTGCTAATACAACTCTGCAGCAGTTGGCCCTGGAGTGCTTGGCTGCCTACAGAAAGCCTTCGGCTTTGGTGCAGCAGAAGACACAGTTGCTGGCTCTTATCGATGACAACAAGGTCAAGGACTCGCTCAGCGGCTTCGATTTAAACAGTCTGACCAAGGAGCAGCGCACAGAGCTCATTCCCTTCATACTGCGAGTGCTCTATGGTCATCTAACCAAGGGCGGACAACGCCAAATGAGTGCACAGCAGCGCAAGACGCTCATCCTTCGATTCCTTGGTCAACTGGAGGAGCACGAGATTCTAAACTTTCTCGACATGGCCTTTGGCCGATTCGCCGAGTACACCAGCCAACCTGTCTCCATGATATTCTCCCACGTGCAAGCGCAGTTTGCAGCGACGGCTGTGATTGCTGCACGTCAACTCCAAAGGATCGTCAACTTGTTGGAGCTCATGCGAAAGGAATTCGCAGGTCGACTAAGTACAGCGTTTCAAATGTACGTGCTCAAGTTGCTGCTGCTTGCGGGTGGCGTGGCACAGCAAGTGATCAACAGCACAGGAGTTTCCAATACCAAGATGGTGACTGCCTACAAGAACGTTCGCCATGGAGCTCTACAAACTCTAGTCAACTACTTTGGTCAGCTGCTGGACATGTCAGAGCTCTGGCAGGCGGAACAACTGCAGGCCATCTGTGATGTATTTGTCTGGCCTGGCTTGGAGCGTCTGGCTCAGGACTCTATACATACGCCAACCCCGCTGCTAAAGCTGCTGCTACTGTGGGGTGGTGAGCCGCAGTATCTGACCTGCTTGCAACGTGGACCATCGACAGATTCACCTCCCATTATACACCATCTGATGGCTCTGCTGCTGAACGCAAAGACTAAGCCGGTGGTGAAACGCGCCTTGCTACAGTTGGTGGAGCATGTGCTGGAGTGCGTCAATTCGGAGGAGCACGGAGGCAATGCACTTGCGTTAATTCAGCCATATATACCCGATATTCTGCAGCTCTTGCAGGCCAGCTGGCACCATAGAAAGGCCGGTAAGCAGCAGCTGGACAAGCGTGAGCTCAACGTTCTAAGTCTGCTGACGGCGCATGTTCAGAAGCCAGAGACTTGCGAGCAGTTGCTCCAGCTGCTCATACCAATCTTTACCAAGCAGGCGGGCAGCTCTGGACCAGAGGCTGTGCTGCAGCTCATTACCACGCTGTCGAATCTCAGCCAGCGCGTACCCGCCCCCCACAAATACGTGCGCCAGCTGTCGCCTCTGTTTGAGCAAGTGCAAGTGCTTCCCGCACGCAAACTGCTCTGCGAGATGCTTGCGGGCATGGCCAAGCGGCTGCACAAGCTTGTCGACCAGCAGCCGGAACTCCGGAGAGAGGCAGAGGCTATGCGGGAGTGGGCGCGTCTTGTGCTGCTCTTGAATGCGTGGAACAAGCGCTGGCTGGAGCAGCCCGACTATGACAAGCGGCTGCAGGCCTTGACAGAACTAAAACAGTTGCTGGAGAACAAGGCTGCTGTCGTGGATCTGGAGCTGGGACTCCTGGTGACCTACAACTGTTTCTATATGCTGCGTCACGACTCGGATCTGGGTATCCGCGTCAATGTTGGTGAACTGCTCAAGCTGCTGCTGCCACAACTTACACTGCAGCTGCAGCCCAGCAAGGATCATCTTCACTGCTGGTTGGAGGAGCACCTTCTTCCCTTATTACAGCGCTGTGTGCGCGCAGAACAACACGAGCACACGCGAAGTGAATCCATTGGCCTGCTGGGCGTGCTAGCCCGCCAGTGCCCTGAGGCGCATGAGATACTGCGCGACTTGGCTCCACTCTCCGATGGCCACGACACGGAGATAGACTTCTTTGAGAACATGCTGCACTTGCAGACACAGCGCCACGGCCGTGCTCTTCAGCGACTGGTGAACATTGCCACAGGTGCCAGCTGGCGTAAGGCACCACCTTGTGCCCGCACTTTGACCCAGTTCCTACTGCCACTTGCCACACGGTATCTGCTAAGCGAGAAACACACGGGTAAACACACACTGGTGGACGCGGCCATCGAGGCAGTGGGCGTCATGTGCGAGTTGCTTCCTTGGCAGCAATACCACACCGTGTTGCGCCATTACCTGCTGCGACTGCGTCAGGCACATGGTCACCAGAAGCAGTGCGTCCGTCTAGTGGTTCGTGTGCTGGATGCGTTTCACTTCGATTTAACCAATGCACATGCAGATCTTGCGGATCTAGAGAAGCTCAAGCAGAAGGTAACGGAATTAGAGGCAGAACAGAAGGTAACGGAATTAGAGGCAGCACAGCCTGAACCAGAAACGGAAAATGGGGAACAATTAGAAGTGAAGTCTATCAATGATGAAAGTGATATTATTGACTTTGAGGGGGAGAAGGCGGACGCAGAAGTTGAGCCGGAGCAATCCTCGAAGAGCCAATTGCTCTCACAGGTTTTAGCGCCCAATGCGGCCAAGCGAGTGATGACAACCATTACAAGTGTCCTGCTGCCAACCCTCAATCGAGCCATAACTGAGAAGACAAACTACGATGCCAAGCACAAGGTCAACCGTCGTCGCCTGAGCTACGAGCGAGAGGAGGAGGAAATCCAACGCGTGCCCATTGCCCTTGCCATGGTGAAGTTGCTGCAGAAACTGCCACAAGAGCTGCTGGACAACACCTTGCCAGGTATGTAGCGCTTCTCAAATTCTAATTCTAGTTTGCGCATTAATCACATTCACATTCTGCATCCCTTAGGAATTTTCATGAAGGTCTGCACGTTTCTGCGATCTCCGCTCAAGTCTGTAAGGATGCTTACGAGGGATATACTAAAGAAGATCATGCTGACTCTAGGCGGCAGTTGTCTGGGATTGCTGTTGGAGCAGCTGCAATCGCTGCTGACTCGTGGCTTCCAGGTGCATGTGCTGTCGGTGACATTGCATGGAGTACTCGATGCGCTGCGAGGTCAGCTGCAACCTGCACACATTGAGAGCTGTCTGCAGAATCTACTGGAGGTGGCACTCAATGACATTTTCGGAGATGTGAACGCAGAGAAGGAGGTCGACAAGATCGTGGCACACACACCCGAGGCAAAGCCCAGTGCCAAGAGCTACTTGACACTGAACATTGCTGCACGGCACATACGAGACAATTGTCTGCTGGATCTGTTGTTACCTTTCAAAGAGCAGTTGGCACGCACGCATGCGCGCAAGGTGACGCAGAAGATACAGGAGTGCTTTGCCAAGATCGTGGCTGGCTTGGTGGAGAATCCGAGCATAGCACGAGAGAGTCTACTCATCTTCATCTATGGCACAATGTCGGAGAGCATTACTGACCTCCTGCCGGGCACACAGAAGCGCCAGCTGACCGATAAGCAACAGGCGTTAATGCGACGTGCCCGTGCAGACTGTTTGTTGCTGCAACCGGCACCGGGGCGTCGCAGCGTGGCCACAGGCAACAAGCAAGTCAAGTCCAATGCACAGGCAAATGCACACATTCTCATTGAGTTTGGACTGGAGCTACTGCACTTTGTGCTGAAACGGAAGAAGCTAGAGGAACTGGACTACAAACCGTTCCTTCATCCGTTGCTGCCGCTTTTGAAGGACGCATTGAGCAGTAATCATGCCAGGACAACTATCTACGCGCTTAAATGCTACACGGCCATATGGCTGGGTGATTACGAGCTGCCAGAGCTGGGCGAGGAGCAACTGAGTCCAGTCGTCAATCGCATGTTTGTCATCCTCAAGAACTTCTCCACGTTTGGCGCCACGCGGCAGGAGGAGAATGCACAGTTAGTGCGGGCTAGCTTTAAGGCAGTGGTCGCACTTCTGCGCAAGTGCACCGACTACACCCTGAGCGATGAGCAGATCGAGCAACTGCTGTTGCACATTGAGCAGGAACTGCAGGAAGGTGAATGCAGCAGCCAGACCATGTGCTTTACGCTTCTCAAGGCTTTAGTGGGTCGCAAAGTTGATACGCGTTCTCTGCACGAACTGATGAAACGCCTGGCGGATCTGTCCGTCTTATCTCAGTCGGATCATGTGCGAGATGAGTCGCGGACTATACTCATTACATATATTATGGAGTACCCACTGCAGAAGCGCGTTGATCAGCTATTGAAGTTCATGTCCGTCCAACTGGCGTACACACAACCCGCCGGACGACAGTCGGCAATTCAATTTATGCTGGCAATCATCAACAAGTTTCCAATTCAACTGCTGTTCAAGAACTCCGAATTTCTCTACCTGTCACTGGGTACGCGACTGGTTAACGACGAGGACACCGCTTGCCGTCGTCTCGTGGCTAGCACCTTGGAGGCTCTGCTCGGCAGGCTTAATAAACTGCAGCGTGAACCTCTGCTGGACCTCACCATGCTATTCTTCTCCTCATCGCAGTCGAGTGAAAAGCCAGGAGTGCGTGAAATGGCAGCGGCGCTGATCTCCCGCTTTGTCCAGGCAGAGAAATCTGGCTTTAAGGAACGTCTTCCTGTGGTACTGCCCACACTGGTCAATGTATTGACTCTTGGCGATGCCGACGCGGGTGGAAAATTTGTGCGTGCTGCTGGTCGTCAATCTGCACCAGTAAATGAGTCCAACCTGTCGCGTAAACGAAGACGCAAGGTAAGCCTATAGAATTGGATAGTAATAATACCTAGAACACCCCAAGTTGATGTGTTTTTAAGGACTGATAAGTTGTTCATTCCTTTCGTGATCCTCATATTAACTGGGAATTTATTTTAGCAATCTGTTGGACTACCTGCTGAGGACTTACTGCTCGCTGGAAAAGACGCTGAATCCCGCATAGAAGATCAACAGCGTAACTTGGACCACCAGCTGATTCAACTACAATATTGCCTACTTAAGATATTTGAACAATGTGGCGAGTCCTTGGTTGATGACCAGGAGCTGGCGCAGACAGTAGATGAACTGGCCTATGCCAGCATGCGTCTACTCGGACACGAGCACAACTGGGTGCGCTGCAACGCCGCAAAGATGCTCACACAGATCTTGGCCCATTACGATTATGTGTATGTCGGACAACAATTGGTGGGCATTAAACGGGAGGAAGCGGGTGATGAGAAAGCATTGGAATTCATTTACGCACATCCAGCGCAGGATCTGAAGAGCTTGGTGCTGGATCTGTGTGCACAGGTAGCTGCTGGGGAAACGGCACAGGAAATGATTGATGAGCTGGTCAAGCTACTGCTCTATGTTGCGCACATGCTGAGAGATGTGCCCTTCAACCTCAAGCAGGAGCCAGATAACGATAGTAAATCTCAGCCTTCAACTGGGAAAGTCAATCTGCACTGGCTTGTGCGGAATATACGCACATTGATCAACAAGGAAGTGACCAAGGCACCGCATGACACCACTATTGTAAGTTGCAATTGTTGCATTTGTTGCATTCGTGGCTCTGTTTTAAAGTTAACTTCTTTCTAGCGCACAGCCATGTTCACGCTCATTGAAGGTCTGAGTACATTGCTCAGTGTGGACGTAGTGACTCTGCTGGCCCCCACTTTGCTGCAGTCCCTTGTGCGTGAAATGTCCGAAGAGGATCAGAACGTCGACACGGAACTGCGCCAGCTGGCGTTGCGCGTGGGCAGCCGCTTGCGCAAGCGCATCGGACCAGAGACCTATGACAAACTGCGCAATGTTGTGCAGTCGAAGCTTATGGTGCGACGAGCTGATCGCCGCAAGGCGATTGCACAGGAGAAAGTCCACGATCCTGTGCGTGCAGCAAAGCGAAAGGCTGGCATGCAAGAGCGAAAGAAGGCAGCCAAGAGGTTGAAAACAGCAGTGGTCCGTGGCAAAGCACCCGACATGAAACAGAAGCTTAAGAAACGGAAGCGCAAGGCTGAACTGGAAGTTTAAGTAGACTCTACTTTCGACATTTTATGAAAAACTACATTTCATATATGAATGTACATATACTTTAAGCATGACTTATTTTACACTACATCAAATAGAAATTATTCAACAATATTTAGATGATTTTGTATTTGCAGTTACAGTTTTAAGTACAAAAAGATTACATTATAGAGCGTATGGTCATTAAATATTTTTTGATAGACATGGAATTCCATCCAAAATGTGCGAGTAAATTTAATATATTTTAATATATTTAATATATATGAACTACCTTTGAAAGAAGTTAAAGAAAATTCGTGATCTTGAGCAAGAATATAGAATATGTATGCCACGCCTTCTTCTGCCAGTCATATACATACATTTGCACATAGTTAATATGGCTGATAAAATAATAAAACGAAATTCAATGATATTGCAAGTTGCTTAGGTAATATATGTAGATACATACATTTCTAGTGACTTAATCTGAGTTAGGCCTTTGAACTATGCATAGGTTTGCCTTCCAAGCGTCATTATTGCCTAGTTTGCAGAATTTAAAGTTGGAAAGTGTTTATGATATTTGTTTGGTTTGCGAATAAAATACTATAAAAAATACAAAAATATATTTAGAGTCTTACGAAGTAATGTTTATATTTTTTCAACATTTTTCTTTGTTTATGGTTTCATTTTGTTGCCGTGGAGTAATCGTAATATGTATGTACATGTATCAGAAATAAAACAATTAGGATCAACTGGGTTTTTATACACTTAGGCCCTCAGTCGCCAAAGATTATATACAAGAAAGGTCGCAAGAACAAGAAAATGTATGAGGTATGCATTACTAAATATTTAACAATCTTACAAGTTGCACAACTATATTAATTCTATGTATTTAGTCTTAGAATATGTGGATTGGTTCAATGTAGTTTTGCTAAAACGCCTTCGCAGGTTGTCAAACTAAGCAACACTTTAGCTGCAAAGGCCAAAAAGAGTAGCACCAGAGTTGTAACCTCCATGATAACGAAATGTGATATGGACGATCCGATTTCCAGCCAGGAGCCGGTATTTCGTACCAGAAACAGAAAGTTCATTCCCATGATGTCGCAGATAATCAGTAGACAGATGAATATTTGCCGCTCGTACAAGCGCATGTACTCACAGTAAGTGTAGAGCGTTGACAAGTTGAGCACGATGGGCACCATTAGCTTGAGCAGCACAAGGGACATTATTATGAACGGTGCAAAGTGACTGAGGAAACAGCGTGCAATGTTGGGGTCAAAGGAGCTCACTGAGGCAATGTTCCCACTGCCAAAGAGTGAGAAGAATGTATACAGCAGAATACTAAAGGCAACACGCATCGAATGCTGCACTGACTTTTGTTGATGTTGCATTGCATCTATTTGCACACGTTGCATTGCAAGAGTCATCGTCAGTTCCATTGCCAGCAGTTGGATGAACAGAGACTCGTACGAGGTGCACAGCACAGTGTAGAGTGCGCCCAGATTGTACGAAATCTGCGCAAGGCGTAACTCTAGCACTGTTTGGCTGTTGAGCTGTATGGAGACGATGGCGTAGACCAGATACAGCCAGCTAAATGTCTTTAAAGGCAGTGGCACATGCATCTGCTGGCTATGCAGATGGACACAAATCGCGGTGTTCAATAAGATAAGTGCATTAAACAAGTTTGTGTGCCAGCTATACCTGTGATTCCATACTGCGGCCCGCAGCAGTACGACCACAATCCCGGCCAGCAGGAGAATGTTGTTTTGGTACCCCACGGACGGAGGCAACAGGGGGAAGCAGCTTAACACTATAACCAAGACTGTCCACAGACAAAACTTGGCCGTGTTTACCTTTATGATTCCCCAATTGCTGTAACTGGCGAAGGCAATGAAGCACATCGAAATTAGACGCCTCTCGAAGAATGTGAAGACCAACAGCTCTGCCAGGGCTATTAGTAATATCAGCTGAAACTTGGACATTCTGGCTTGTGTCATAACAGTTGGCTTGGAGTAAGTTTCGGCACCTGCGATGCGGTTGTCTTCACCAATTTGGCGTAAGGCAATGAGCCAGACAGGCAGCGGTAGCAACAAATAAAAGCCTACGGCAATAGGTACACGTTGGATAACAATGAAGGCAATCAACAAAATAGAAGCGGAGATCACGATTGGTGTTACGGAAGTGCCCCAGTCAGAAGTTCTTACAGTCGACGCTTGCCTGCTTTGGGTTGCATCTTGGATTAACAGGCGATACAAATAGAATATCCAGCCCAGAAAGGTGGCAGTGGTACAGAGGAGCAGACCGTTGCTGTAGTATCCATGATAGTAGTCTATGCCTTCCAGTGCCAAGTGCATAATTGAGCTGCTCTCATTCAATGACTCCTTGTATTCCTTTAACTGAAACCTTTTCGAAGAGTTGGTTATAAATGCATTGATCTTGTCGGACGTTAGCTTTTGAAAGCTGTTTAACAACGCAGCGAAGAAGCCGTTGTTGTGCTGCTTCTGCAGATTCGAGTATTGGGCAAGCAGCTGGAGCGCATTGGTGTAAGCTGCTAGAGCCTCGTATTTATTGCCAGCATCCAAATAGCCCAAGGGCAAGACTCCGAAGTTGTTCATCGGAGGAGGAAGGCCAATTAAGGCAGACATTAATGGTGTCAGTTGTGCCTGTTCCAATTCATGTAGAGGCAGTTTGTGGCCCAAATCGTTGGCTACAAACTGTTTGCCGGTTGAAATGCTGGACGATACTCCGGCTCCCCAGATCATGAACGGTGTATCAGTTTCTTGTGGTGCCCCAGCACCATGTGAGCCTGCAAAAGTATAATATATTATCAATATTATTATATTTCATTATGATGTCTACCTGAATCCGTCATGCCGTGATCTGAGGTCAGTAAATAGGCAGTGCGTTTGTCTGGGAAAACCTTTTCAAATAAATTATAAATCTCCCAAATGCCGTGTTCCGTATAATTCAGATTCTCCAGGAAAAGAGGCGTGCCCGGCTTGTGCACATGACCAGCTGTATCCAGGCCTAAAAGATGTAGAAAGAATACCAATTTCTTCGCCTCCTGTAGTTCTTCTTGCTTGCGCTTCAGCAGCAAGTGTACTCGATTGAAGACCCACTCGTCCATCTTGAAGGTCTTGTGTTGTCCTGAGAAGTCAAGATCATGATTGTACGCATCGAAATACATTGGACGGCCACCATCGGAGAGCTTCTCGAATATGTGCAGAATGTCGTGGGCACCCCAGGCATATGTGTGGCCACTGCGATTGAATACTGTATCGAATTCAATTGGATTTTCCTTCCAGCCGCGTGTTACAGCTGACGGATCTTCATAGAGTCCGGCTATCAATGCAATGTGTCCGGGACGTGATTCCGTTGGCACACGGGTGCGCGATATTCCAACTACCGCTTTTTCGAGAAATATATTTCTCAAATGTGGAACATGGTTGCAGTTATCGGCAAAAAATGAATCAGCCCGCAATCCATCGGTGACTATGAGCAGCAACCGGTTAGCCGGCGGCTCAGCTTGCAGATCATCCTGTGGTTGCAGTCCTTCTATGACGGGCGATCGAAAGTATATTACAAATATGGAACCCAACAGGAGCACATGCACCAAGAAAGCGTATGCAATCCACATAGCTACAAATAAATAAATAAATAGAAATCAACAGCTGTTGATTAAATTGGAAGTGGAATCGAGTACTGTTGACATTGTTAGAAACAGTGCTGTAAAATATTCCTACTAAAAAATACTAAATTAGATTGTTGTATTGCAACAAATTAATTAATCAATGATATTTTTAGTCTCTTTAATATTAAACTAGGTCTTAAAACCTCTCAACAATATATATATTTCTGGCCTAGGCAATACTAAGTGTTGCTAGGTGCAATCTGACATTTCCATTGGAAAGTTTGACATTTTTAAGCATAACATCACTCAGAACGTTTTGTCATTTAATCGTGAATTGTTTTATTTATAGCGAATTAAAAATTCATCTCGGCCAAAAAATGGAATTAACTCCTGAACATTTTCGTGCGATCATTTTTTACAACTTTCGACGTGGATTATCACGACAAGAGTGCATCGATGAACTAAAATCCTTGTATGGCTATGAAGCACCATCCTATAGCACTGTGAAAAACTGGTACAACGAATTCAATCGTGGCCGACGCTCGCTCAAAGACGAATTCCGTGAAGGTCGTCCAAAAACAGCCGTTGTGCCAGAAAACATCGATGCCGTACGTGAACTGATAATGCAAGATCGTCATGTAACATACCTTCAGATAGAGGCATGCCTATGCATTTCTCCCACCAGCATACATTCGATATTGCATGAACACCTGGCCGTAAAAAGGTTTGTTCTCGTTGGATCCCGCACAATTTGACAATCGTTAAAAAAAAGGCTCGTGTGGACTGGTGTAAAGAAAAGCTGAAAAATACGATCGCGGTGCTTCAAAAGACGTTTATAAGATCGTCACAGGTGACGAATCATGGATCTATGCGTATGAGCCCGAAACAAAACAGCAATCTTCCAAGACGAGCCAAATCCAACGAAAGTTGTTCCTGAAAGAAGCACTTCGAAGCAAATGGTCGCCTGTTTCTTCGGCAAAACTGGTCATGTGGCGACTGTTCCGCTTGAGCAACGTAGGACGGTCAATTCTGAGTGGTACACCACCATTTGTTTGCCTGAAGTCTTCGGAGAAATTCGAAAAACGATCAAGAGAAGACGAATCATTGTGCACCACGACGATGCGAGCTCTCACACATCGGCTCAAATCAGCGCCTTTTTGACCGGCCAAAACATCGAATTGATGGGTTATCCGCCGTACAGCCCTGACTTGGCACCCAATGACTTCTTTTTATTCCCACACATCAAGAAATTAATGTGTGGTCAACGATTTTCGTCGCCAGAAGATGCTGTTGAAGCATTCAAAAACCATGTCTTGGAGGTGTCTCAATCGGAGTGGAATAAGTGCTTCGAAAATTGGTTTGAGCGCATGCAAAAGTGTATAAATCTTGATGGAGAATATTTTGAAAAAACAATAAAACCATTTCCGTTGATAAATATTCGTGTTTTCATTATTAGGCCAGAAATATATACAGCAGCCCTCGTAAAACCATTGGTAAAGGTTAAATAGCTGCATGCGTCACCGATTTTGTTTAAATTGTTTTTAATGATAGGGCTATATTTATCATGATTTTAGGTTAAAGAATTATTTGGCGGTCGCTTCTATTTTTTTTTACATTGAATTTTGAAAATAATTAAATTTACATTTATTTTGTTTAAACAAAATCGGTGACGCATGCAGCTATTTAACCTTTACCAAATAAATTATTGGTAATTATTAAATATGTGCCCTCCAGCGATTTTTTTAAAAAAATTTTTACAGGTAGGGCTATATTTATGATGAATTTAGGTGAATGACAGAAGTCTCGGACTCTTCTAGTTTTTTTTAATTGAATTTTGAAAATAATTAAATTTGCATGTATTTTGTTGTTGCGTTTTTGTGTACGGCGCCAGTCTGCCTGTAACATTTTGTGACAGTACAGTGTCCCACAAACCGATTCATTTCAAATGAAAACTGAGCAAGCAAGAAAATTCAAAGTGCTTAGAAAAACAGCGCGTTCCAAACATCAAATGTTCATTGCTTGCCTCTCACATAAGATACTCTAAGAGCATATTGAGTTATAAAGCATCTTCATTGGCGCCAGTCTGCCGACCAACGAGTTCGAGTTGTAGGCGCCGAATTTCTCACCCAATATGCAACTCATAAAATAAAACATTATTGTGCCTGAATAACATTTCGTTTGAAATAAATCGGTTGTGGGACACAGTGCGCATCGTTGTGACGATTTACTGAGAATTGGCCAACAACATAATACATTTCAATTTAATTATTTTCAAAATTCAATTAAAAAAACTAGAAGAGTCCGAGACTTATGTCATTCACTTAAATTCATCATAAATATAGCCCTACCTGTAAAAAAATTTTTAAAAAAATCGCTGCTGAGGGCACATATTTAATAATTACCAAATTATTTAATGCAATTAATATTTAAGTAAATTGTTTAAAATGTTTTACAATTTACTAAATGAAAAAAGGTAGTTTTGTCTGCAATTTTACAATACTGAATTTCAGAGAAATGCTCCTCAGCTGTTTGTGTGTTCGTTACTCAGCACTGGTAATTACAAATAGCGTGAAATGCAGCAGCTGAGGCAAATTGTAAACCGGGGACTGGCGAGAATCCGCCACAGTTCCACACAATCACAGATAGATAGCTACGATGTAGTAGTTATTGGTGGCGGGCATGCTGGAACAGAGGCCTGTGCAGCTGCTGCTCGAATGGGCGCCCGCACACTCCTGATAACCCACAAGCTGGAGACCATTGGCGAGATGTCCTGCAATCCGTCATTCGGTGGCATAGGTAAGGGGCACTTGATGCGTGAAGTGGATGCGCTGGATGGCGTTTGCGCTCGTTGCTGCGACAATTCGGGTGTCCACTACAAGGTCCTTAACAAACGACGCGGGCCAGCGGTCTGGGGACCAAGAGCCCAGATTGATCGTCGGTTATATAAGCAGGCCGTGCAAAAGGAGTTGTTCAACACACCAAATCTCCAGATACTAGCGTCGGCAGTGGACAACCTGTTGATAGAGCCCGATGAGACAAAGCAGAGTGGGACGCGCTGTGCTGGTGTTCTCCTTTCCAATGGACAGCTGGTTCACAGTCGCTCTGTGGTACTGACCACTGGAACTTTTCTGCGAGCACACATTAACATTGGCATGGAAGTTCGGCCAGCCGGTCGTATTGGAGACGCGCCTGCCAAAGCACTCGGAGATGCACTGAACACACTTGGATTTCGTATGGGTCGTCTGAAGACTGGAACACCGCCGCGCATTGATAGGACTACCGTGGATGTCAGCCAAATGGAGAAGCATGAAGGAGACGATCCGCCAACGCCCTTTTCATTCTTAAACCAAAAAGTTTGGCTGCCCGCGTCGGAGCAGATGCCTTGTTATCTGACGTACACCACTCCGCGAGTGAATGAAATTGTACGCGATAATTTGCATGTTAATCGCCATGTTACGGAGGAAGTGACTGGACCACGCTACTGTCCTTCGATTGAGTCAAAGGTGTTGAGGTTTGGTGCTAGAACCCACCAAGTGTGGCTTGAACCAGAAGGTTTCGACAGTCCGCTTTGTTATCCTCAAGGCATTTCCTGCACACTTCCGCATGCCCAACAGGTGGAACTAGTGCGTGCCATCAAAGGCCTGGAACGGGCCGAAGTAGTCCAGCCCGGCTATGGCGTGGAGTATGACTTCATCGATCCTCGGGAGCTGTATCCCACACTCGAAACAAAGCGTGTTTCGGGTCTATTCTTTGCGGGACAGATTAACGGAACTACTGGCTATGAGGAGGCTGCTGCTCAAGGAATCGTCGCAGGAGCGAATGCGGCGGGCTGCTGTGTGCACTCAGATGGACGACAGCTGATCATAAGCCGCACTGAGGGATATATCGGGGTCTTGGTCGATGATCTCACTTCGCTAGGTACAAATGAGCCCTACCGCATGTTCACCAGTAGAGCGGAGTTCCGATTGTCACTGCGGCCGGACAACGCCGATATGCGTCTCACACAAAAAGGTTTTGACTTTGGATTGGTCAGTGCACAGCGATACCAGCACTACCAGCAAACTGAAAATAAACTGAAGTCAGCTATTGATGCACTCAAAGGATTGGAGAAGCACAGCAATTACTGGCGCCAAGCCTTGCAACTACCCCAGTCGAAGGCATCTATAAGAAAATCCGCATTTGATATGCTTGCTGTTCCGGCAGACAACATAATAGTCGATCAGCTTATAGACATTTGCCCAGACGAACTAAACTGGCTGCGTGCAGAAGGTGCCATTAATGATAGATTGAAAATAGAGGCCCTCTACTCATTCTTCGTGAACGAGCAGCAGCGCGACGTGGAGGACGTTCGCCGGGAGGAACGACTCTCGATTCCCGCCGATATTGACTACTTCTCCAAGTCTTTGAGTTTATCCAATGAGGAGCGGCAAAAACTCGCTCTAATCCAGCCCCAAACGATTGCCGCTGCCAGTCGTATTCAAGGGGTAACGCCATCGTCGATTCTACGAATTATGAAATATGTTAAAAAGTCGGACAACTTACGGGCGTAGTTCCGTATTTACTACTACTCAGCTGACCATGGATAACTCTTAAAGGAACGAGCACTAAAATTGATTTACTGTAGATCAGTCATCATAATTATTTTGACAAAGGTAATTCGTTATTAAACTCCTAAGCCACTTGCTTTATGAAACCATGCAAAATCAATTGTTGTTAAACTATTTCTAAGTTTTACCAAAGTGTGAAAAAGGAAAGAAACATTTATTTTTCTATAAAATGAATTTAAAGTCGAATAAACAGAAGAAGTTGTCTTAAAATAATTATTTAATGCGAACTCTGTTTTATAGAGAAAGTAGGAATATAGAATACGTTTTAATTACATTCTAAAAAATCCCTTGTTCAGTTTTAGCGAAGATCCTCTCAACAATAAGATGTTGGAACCCCAATCACTTAGATTGAAAGAAGAATATACAGTTGTGTGAATTTCTTACGTACAGTTTATTTAATAAAATCATAAATGCCTTAAGTAAAGTTGCACAAGATTGTTTTAATGTTTTATTTTGTATGTGTATTCTACGCCGTTTTGCATCCACACACCCCGTGTATCTATGTGTTTATGCATTTGTATTTGTTATATTTATTTAGATGTGTGGGCTGTTGCACGCTTTATTGTTATGATCGTTGCTTCAACGGTATCGTACTCTTTGTTTAGCTCGTAACATGACGATCAGTGGATGATCTCTATTTGGATTTGTTGGTTATCTTCTTAAAACTTATGTTTTACACATTGTATTCTGTTTTACACACACAACGAATATTGAGGAGAAATATGTTTATTTATGTACTTTGTTAAGGTTTGTATTTGAAACTATTATGCCTTCTTCACTTGTGAATTAATTCACAATCTTGTGAATTAAGTTTATATGCGCACCAATGAATATCCGTTACCCCTACTATCTGTCTGTGAGGACTATCCGAGAAACTTATAAGACTATTAGTAAAAATATATTCACGTTCAGTTTAACTGGTACATTTCCACGTCTTTCTTGTGTTTAAACTTTAGAGTGTTGGTTCAATACGAACATAAATTAACGAACCAATGTCATGGAATCGGAATGTTCTCTGAGCTGTAGAGATTTGCATGCACTCGTGTGAATTCCAACTCGATATGATACGACTGTGAGTTCCATGTTAGTTATTACATATTTATTTGTTTATTAGATTGAGGCTCGTACGCAATAAATTGTTGTTTCTTTTCTTATTACTTCCATTTTGTTTTCTTTTTCTTTTTCTTTTTATAATATCACAGACTGCTCGAGATTTTTATGCATTAAAGAATTGGGGAATTTTACTGAAGGCAATCTCAAACAAAAGTACGTTTTGACTCTACCTCCAAGAATGACTAAGCAGAGAATGAACTAAAATTGTTATTGAAACTACATAAAACAGAATTTATACTTAAGATACTGAGAACAGTAGTTAATGTCCGTACGGCTTAGTACATTGTATGTATCAATATAAATAGCAATCATAATGACAGTGGGCTCAGCTTTATTATAATATTCGGGTATATAATAAGTTCTCTGTCGGTTCATATTAATTAGCTACATGAATTTATTTCAAACGTTCGATGACCCTATAAATCTCGTATAAAAACTGAAACAATAGAAACTCGTGTGTAAAGATCAATAAGATGCTCACATTTCTAACTTTTCAAAAAAATTCGACAATTTCGAAAAATAATTTAAGCCTTTTGCGATTAAGCTAATCCAATCCAGATTATCCCTTTTGATTTGTTTTTGTTTTACCTAAATTTCAGTTCCATTTTACCCACTTTGTATTCGAGTTTTCCTTCTTCTTCGTTTTTCGTACTCTCCAAATCACAATTATTATTAATTTAAGAATAAAAGATAGCTATTTAGTATTGAGTTTAAATGTTTTCCTTTTCCTTGTATATATAAACTTCTTACGATCTTTTACCTCTAAATGCTATAGCTAGTTTCCTCAAATCGAATGGGTTGAGTTCAGAGACGATTTCCCTTATATGAATGATTGCAAACTACATTTAGATTTCTTCGAATTACATACATATGTTAAGTAGTTAAGATAATTCCCAAAATTCTCGGCGGATTAGTGACTAGCAATCCATTTAAGTATTTCACAATATTTATATCTATACATGATTAGCTTTACATTTTATGCAATTCTAGTTTACTTTTACACCAGTTCAAAATTGTACATTCATACATATCTATGCCATATTCGGATTAGGGAACGTATATTCAACCTTGGGTAAATTTAAGATTGTAACACCGAGAACAAACAAATATCTGATATCTGCTAGAGAGTTTACATAATAGCTTACTTATGCATGCTCATAGTTCAGCAATTGCAGTTGTCTAAAGCCGATTGCAAATTCTATATTTATATGTCAATGTAAATGTATGTAGATTCGGTCTTAAAGCTTCAGAAACTCATCCAGCATCCGTTTGCGTTGCTGATGGACCGCCCGCTCCGATAGCAGATACATCCCTATATCGCCGAAGTTTTTCATTAGTTAGTTGTTAGAGTTGGCGAACAGTTGGTGTCATAAGGCTGTTGCCTCCTCAACGCTACTACTGCCGCCAAGTATGCCGACTGGAGTTTTGTTTTCATCTGAAACATTATAATAGATAAATTAGTAAATTATTGACAGGTGTTAAATATTTGTAAGTTATTATGTCAAGGCTGCGATTTAATATAGTTGAGTATGGCAGCTATGATTGTTGGTTAAGAGCAATCCTTTAAACACATTGTAGTTACATACGTTGGCAAGGCCACACAAATTAAATACATGTGCAGTTCAAATAAGGCGGATATATTAGTAAAAGAAACTAGTAAGAAAGCTACAATTGAGTGTGCTCGACTATGATATACCCGCTACTCATCTGACTGAAACGATTTCTTGAATATATAAGTTTTACGTTTAGCGTAGTTTATGTTGCATACTTTACAGGGAGCTACTTTGAAATCAGTTAATCTTTGAAATTATTTCTTAAATAACTTTCTTTTTAATGATCTGATCGGAACTGGAAATCATTTGGGCGTTGATAGTTATTGTGTTTACCAAAAATTAACTGCCCTGCATTTAAATTACGCTTGAAATTCGGAATTTAATTGAATTGCGGAGGGAGTGGCCAAAATCGAGAATAATCTAGATCTTTTTATCCATTTTTTAAGATTTGTTTGGTAGTACTAGCTCTTATTTTCTTGGAGATTTAGCTTTTTATACGGACATACAGACAGACAGACAGATAGACGGACATGGCTATATATCGACTCCGCTGTTGATGCGAATTAGGAATATATATAATTTGCCACGCCTCCTTTTAAATACATTCATTTGGTACAAAGATATACAATATTATATCCCTTCTTCCCTAAGGGTAGCGGGTATAAAAAGTCCGAATGAATATCGGGCGATAGGTTAAATGGGAGCAATACTATATATTGGACCGATCCGACTTATTAACAGCGTGCAGAATGTGACCCACGTTTCAAACTGAAGCATATGGACAGACAGAAGAACACTCCTCTGTTGATGCTCATTGAGAATATATGTATATAATTTTTTGGTCGGAAATGTCTCCTAAGGTGCGTTGTAAACTCCTGGCCAAAATTAATGTACCCTCTGCAAGGGTATAAAGACAAAAAGAAACGAGACTGAGACTGAAAAGAAGCTTGAAATAAAAAGAAATTGAAATGTAAACAAAGTGATTTATTTAGCCAACTATGGAGTTAACTTTTCACAATTAAATAAACGGAAATTATAATAGATTCTAGGTATGTAATAATAATAATAATAATAATAGCAATTATAATAGCTAGTAGATAAACACTGCAAAGTCGTGTCTAACTAGGCGATGACGATGATGCATTAGGTTACAAATGATTGTATACTTGGTTATAAATAGACACTTGTATTATCGACTAAGTTGAAGGTAGATGTTAACTAGTTCTGATTCCACGAATTACTTGCTACGACCCGAGCTTGATGCTCGGTGCTGCTTCCCCTATTAGCTTGGGATCTACAAAGACACTTCAGTTGCTCTGGTTATTCTTGATCATCATCTAGAAGCCTCGGCAATGGGCGTGGCACTGGTGGTCACCTCATCCGTAGGCGCAGCAGTCGCCAGGGTCGTGCTGCTGGCGTTGGTGCTGCTGCTGACAACTGGCGGCGAGTTGCTGCCACTAGTTGTTGACGTGACTGCACTTCCGGCCGACACTGTGGTCCGCTCCGGTTGCTCGGTCTGCTCTTCTTTGCAGTACTCTGCTGTAATCTTTGAACTGACTGACACTGAACCGCTATTACCTCGTGTGGCAGCGCTTGCCGTCCCGACGGTTGCGGGTGCTGTGTTTGAATTGTTCGTGTTCGTGTTGGTGTTGACGTTGGTATTGCTGCTGTTGTTGTTGTCCGAGTTGGGCGGACTTGCACTGCGGCGTGACGAGTTCTCTGGCGAGCTATCCGGCAGCAGCGTCTTCTCCTGGTTGGGGCCAGCATTCGGCGTGGCCGGCTTCTTGTCCAGGACAACGGGCGGTGTCCCAGTCTGCAGATGGTCTGCATCCTTGACCGTTGTCTGCGCTGTTGCCTCCTTGCTGTCTGTCGGACCGTTGGACTCGATGCCATTCAGCTCGTGGGCCGCCGAGTTGCTGTTGCTGATACTGGACTGCGCTTGATTGCTCGAGTTTGAATTGGAGCCGGTGAGATCCAGAGTTGCTGGCTCGTGGGTCACAGGCGTAGTTGCACTCCCGCCGTTTTTCTCCAATAGCGTGGATTGTTGTTGTTGTTGTTGTTGTTGCTGCTGCTGTTGCTGTTGTTGCTGTTGTTGTTGTTGCTGCTGCTGTTGCTGTTGTTGCTGTTGTTGTTGTTGTTGTTGTTGTTGCTGCTGCTGCTGCTGGGCGGCAGCTGCCACAGCGGCAGCAATATGATGGCGCATGGCATGGGGACTGCTGGCTGTGCGGGAGCCTCCTCCATTGGATGCCGAGCCAAGGGGTGGCGTGATCTTAGGCGAAGTGGGGTGGCCAGCGACATTCATGGGCTGTTGATGTGCAGCCACTGGAGTCAAGCCACTGGCAGCAGCCGCCGCTGCATGCATGGCAGCCAGGTGGCCATGGTGGTAGTAGTGGCTCATGGTCGGAATGTGCGTGCTGTGGGTGGGCGTGGAAGTGGTTTGCGCCATGCTGCTGGTTGCCACTGTGAGGTTAAGGCTGCTGTGCGGCGATGATGATGTGGCTGCCGTACTGCTGGGACCGCCAGAGCTGGGACCAACCGAGGAGGTGGCCACAGTGTGTGGCGGCAGCTGATGCACTGCGTGATGGGGCGACAAGTGCGCATGGCTCAGATTGAGGCTGTGTGGATGCGGACCTAAGCCCAAAGCAGCAGCCGCCGAGAAGCCTGGATGTGCAAGGCCAGCGGCGGCGGGATGCGCAGCAAGTCCCATGGCTGCCTGCTGTAGATGGTGCTGCAGGTTACTGGGCCCATGGCCGGGCAGCGAAGGCATGCCTGGCATGCCCAGGTTCAGACCCATCGGGCTCTGGCGCTGTGCATTCGCGGCCGCTGCGTGGTAGTGCGACATGCCTGCGAGACTGTGCAGGCCTCCGGGTGGACCACGCAGTCCCAGATTGATGTGTGGCATCATTGAGCCGAGCAGGTTGCGGTTGAGCGGCGAGTACAGCTGGTTCGAGTAATGGTGCGTGGCATTCAGCAGTTGCTGACGCTCCCGTTCACGCTCCCGCTCGCGCTCCTCCTCGCGCATCTTGCGCTCTCGCGCTTCTTTCTCCTTCTGTTCCTTCTCCCGCAGTTCCTTTTCCCGCTGCTCCCGTTCGCGTTCGCGCTGCTCGCGTTCCCTCTCGCGCTGCTCCTTCTCGCGCTGTTCGCGCAGCTCGCGCTCCTTCTCGCGCTGCATTTCGCGCTCGCGCTCCTCCTCGCGTGCCAAGCGTGCCCGGTGCTCCTCCTCCAGCTTGATGCGATCGTGCATGGCCGGCGAGATGCCCAGCGCTGCACTCGGCATCATCGAGTACAAATGCGAGTACGGCGGAGCCATCTGTGGGTACAGCGCCGCCGCATGCGGATGCGTGTGGTGCCCGCTAGCAGCGCGAAAAAGCTGGTAGCGAGGGTCCAAGTACAGTTGGTCCGAGTAGGGCAGACCCGCCGCCGGATTCAGAAATGCTGTGAAAACAAAAACTGAGATTAGCACAAGTTGAACTTGCGGAATTCTATTCAAGGGGACGGTACCTGCTGGAGGGATGCCGGGCAGTCCGGCGAAGTGCGAATAGGCTTCCAAGGGGAAGGCACCTGCCGGATGCATCAGCCGCTCATCGGATCTGTACGGCTGAAAGCCGCTCCGAGCTAGCAGCTCTGGCTGCAGCCCCGCTGTCTGCGGCGTGTGGCTTAGACGCGCCATCTTCTCTGGCGGCTGTGGCGAAGGCGGGGATCGCTTCTTGTTGACAGCAGCACGATCCTCGACAGTGACGCCACCGGACGAGACTACGCCGCGTCCGGCCACAGAGTTGAGTGGCACAGGTACTTGACCGGGATTGTTTGGTGGCGGCGCAACTGATGTGACCACATTCCGCTCTCTCGCCACTGTGGCCGCGTCGTCCTCCTCCTTAATGTCCGCCTGCTTGGCCAGCGTTCGCAAAGCGGCTGCAAACGAGCCGCGCGCACTGGCCGCCGAGGCTGCATTGATAGCGCTAGGCGGTACGCCCACGCCCACGCCCACTCCAGCCAGCTGCTGCTGCACTGCCGCAGCGACTGCCTGCTGGTGTGCTTGATGCTGCTGCTGCTGTTGCTGCTGCTGTTGCTGGGGCGACTGAGCGCCTATGTGGTTACTGGGCAGGGCGTGGTTCAGCAGTCCACTGCTCGACGTAGGCGGCGCTGGACTATTTGCAACGGAGGCAGTCGGCACGCTAACTGAGTTCGGCGGCGTCTGCAGATGATGGGGCACAGGAATATGGGGAGCGGGACTGGTAGCCGGTCGCTTCTGTCCGGCTTTGGGTGGCACTGCAAATAGTTGAAAAATCAAATTGATTTTCAATTAGTTCATACTCGAATAGAACAGAAAAGGTTAATTATATATATAATGTAATATAATAATATTATTATATTATATAATAGCAATAAAACAAGTAAGAAACCTATAAAACTGTAGCATACTTGTAGAGGTACACACTCAAAAACTAGAGCATACCAGCAGGGGCAGGCAGCGCAGCAGGACACTTGACTTGAATAACTTCTGTGTTTATTGTCCGATGGGATTGAAATTTTGACAAGTGGTAGATATTTTAGGCAGTTATGTTTAGATATTTAATATAGATAGGTAGGTATAGGTAGATATTTAAGTCAGCTATGTTTATGTTCAACCAGAAAACTTTATTTCTTGTTTGTTTCCCTTTAAATCGAATTGACAAATGAAATTATTGATTTGCGGGTGCGCTTGCATCAACAATTTGAATTCCGCTTGATCTGCCTGTGTGGTATACAGAGTTTAAATGACAACTGAGGTCTCGACAAACAATAAATGAGAATGAAAATATATATTATACTTCTTCTGTTTGTTGCATACATTTGCACAAAGTTAGTATACACTTTTTAGACCAATTTCGAAGGGTAATCGTAGGTTTAAAATTGGGCTTGCAATTCGATATGTATCCATTTCTAAACAAACAAATCTGTGCCGTATAATAAGACGTATTGTCACCACATTTGACAGTCTTAGTCTTAATATTCTCCGATATTTAGGATATTATACAGACCTGTGTATATGGCTATATCGATTAGATTGGTGATGCTGATCAAAGACATAAATACACACTTTATGTTTCAGTTACATTTCTTTTAGTTTTCACAAAGTTAGAATACCAAAGAATAGCCTGTGATTATGCGAATGCTATTTCATATAATGGGGGAGAAGAAGTGTGTGTTTAATATATTCAGCCTCATGGTTCAATATGACCATCATATGCCATACAATAACTGATATTGTTCGATAATTGATGCATATTGCGTAGCTCTGCTGGAACCCATTGGCAACTTGGCAAAACTAGCAACAAGAACTGTGGCTTATTGACTAAATTAATGCTCCGATCTTTCGCCAACATCCACCTGCAGCACCCAGACTGGCCAAGTATAACAAGTGCTTGGCAAGAGAGAGAGAGAGAGAGAGAGAGTGGACTCAGTGTGCTAATAAGTAATTGATGTCAGTCGATAAGCTTGGCAGCAGTGGGGGGGGAGGGCAGTAGTTTGAAGGTAGCAGGTGACAGTTGGTGTGGTGGGGGAAAGGGAGCTCGATGCATTTTCAACAGTCCAAGCACTCCGACTTTCCTAGAGGTATGGCAAAGGGATGGAATGAGGCAGAGGGGGGGGAGGCAATAGCAAAATGCAAATGTGACGGCTTGAAACTTGAATTTCGGACTCAGACATGGACACGTCACGTCGCGCCGCCGTACTGTACCACGTCAGGGCAGGGCAGGCCAGGGCTCTCACAATTCATTTTCCAGTGTCCACTGCCCACGTGGTTTGTTCTTTTGAGGGCTTCAGCTCACGGCGCAAATTGCACGCCCAACGAGTTTATCGATTCTTGTCGGGCCAAATTGCTTTCAGATATGACAGCCACGCCCCATGGCTCCGCCCGTTCCAGGTCAGCAACAGCCCAGCTGCTCGTTGTGCCACGGCTCGCGTACACTACAGCAGCATGCCAGCACACCATGACGACGACCAGACCATGTAGACGAAAACAATTTACTAGGTTCTTTGTTTGACACGACTTCTATACGTTCGAGGCTACAGCATCAGTATCAGCATCAAAAAACAGAGTCGGCCACGGTGTCCCTTACGATATTGACAGCGAAGTAAACATACATATAAAGCTGTCGGCTGTCTGTTTGGCAATCATAGACTAAAGACTTTAAATTTGCTTAACTAATTGTTTTATTTTTTCCTTTTTTATTTATTTTTCTTACAAGATCAGAGTCTTTTGATTTGTATGCACTTTACCTATAGGGTATAAGAGTGTTTAAACTTTGTGCCAACCAAAAATGTATGTAACAGGTAGAAGGAGACGTGGCAGACCCCATATTCATTATTATTTTTATTCAGAATATAATAAGTCGATATAGCCAAGTCTGCCTGTTTGTTCATCTGTCTGTCCGTCTGGATGAAAGTGTCAGAGACTTTAAGAGCTAGGACTACAAAAAAATCTTTAAAAATGTCTAAATAGTTTGAATATTCTAAACAGGGAAGTAATATACGATATTTAAGAAATCGTTTTGGTTAGGTGGGTTTCGAGTATATCACAGTGGAGCACACTGGACTGTAGCTTTGTGCATGTTTGATTATCAAAGTATGTTCCTATACATATTCTGTCCCATATATGTAGATACAACTATGGGCAAAATAATTGGAGTAAGTTTTTATATCGACATATTCGCTGTGTAACAAATTTCCTTATATCTTTTTTCTTTCCTAATTTTTCTTTCCAGTTTTTTGTAGAGCAGATTACGCGTATATATTTGATATATGTTAGTTCCAATTGAAATAAATAATAATTATTTATTTAGCATACCCTAAGAGTGGGTTATGCTTCTAATATACATGAAAATAGTGTAAGATCAGAGATGAAATATTACTACTGGGTAATGCTTTGTTCAAACTATTTGATACTGATATTTCAAAAACACCAGAGTTTACACCTGTTTCACTAATCATCAGTGTATTTCTATCATCACAATTTGCAATTGCTGTATGCAATTTCTAGTAGAACAAATATATCTATCTTAATAATAGGATTTTTCAAATATATCACTTACAATTTTGAAATATTTAATTACTTTGAAATACCAAAAATTATACTGACTGCCTACACTTCAAAGAAATTAAAAGAATAATCAGAAACAGAAAGAAGAAATGTAGAATATTATTACCGAATTGAGATGATGCAATAAATAACTCCAATTATAATCAATATACCTTTTTTAGGAAAGATCATCGTTATGTTCCGATTGTTTTCATATTATGAAACTGGTTACCTACTCTGGCACAAGCCAAGTTTGCTGATAAAAACGACTAAGCTTTCTACGGAAAGGACGTGACGCATTCAAGCATTTTTATGTGCGTTCCTTGCGAATGCAACTGCCTACGCATCGCTGCCTAGCTGTCCTGAAATGCAGATTCCGTTACCGTAGCTGGTTCCGTTGGTCATCAGCTTGCTGGGGTTGGCAGCAGCAACAACAGCAACAGCAACAACATGAACAACAACAACTGCAGTTGCCTAAGCTTTGGGCCGGATTGTTTGGGTGGAACAGGGGAAACGATTGAGCAGTGAATAGGAAAATTTCGCATGGCTGAAGAGAAGGGGGAGGGGAAGGGGCAAAAGGAGGGGCAGGGGCAGACTGCAGGGGCATGTGCTGCATGTGTATTTACCGAACTAAACCGAAATAATGCCTGAAACTGCAGCAGCAACTACAAACTCAACCACCACAACAACAGCAGCATAGAAACAGCAGAACCAGCAACAACAACAGGAACAACAACACTGCAAACAACAACGCAGCAACGCATCGCAGCTCGCTCTCGGCTACAACAATAAAATGCCAACGATTGCAAGAGCAACTGAGTCCCGATTCCTGTCCGTGTCGGTGTCTGTGTCCGTGCTCGGGCTTGGAAACCAAACAAAGGCACCTCCGATGCTCCGATGCCACCATATTTGCCAGTTTGCCTAACTGCGTGTGGGTCGACCTGGGAGCGGGTAGGAGGGAAGAGAGAGGGAGGTGTACAGTGTCGCCTGTTGGGACCTCCGAACTGGCCGTCATCTGATGCTGGAACTGCAACTGAGACGGGAACTGTGACTGCGACTGGAACTACGATTGGGACTGGTACTGGGTACTGGGACTGGGACTGAGACTGGGACTAGTCGATGCCAGGCTTGTGTTATATGTTCCGTGCTCTGCTCAGCGCTACCATCGTCACTCTTGTTTGCCATCAAATGCCTGTTTGTTTGCATGGGTTTTGTGTACTTCTAACATGGACGCCATTGCAGCGCTCGCGTCTCCCCTTACAAACCCCCGCGCCACCAATGACAGCCTGAACTGCTCTGCCCGGCTTTTTGCATAGAGCGGCGATTTGCTAGCATCAGCGTTATTTGCCGAATTTAATCAGAACACCAATACCGGAGTGCCCGATCCGCACAAATGCAAAGCGCCTCGACTCTCGACCCTTAAAGGCAGCATCCATAAATATTCTGTCCCCTTGCTTTGTCAAACGAATATGAAATTCTTCATTTGCATCAGTTTTGGGGCTTGTTTAAAGTGAATTAAGTATAGAGAACTATTGTAGAACTAAACAACTACTGTAGTTCGCGTGAGATAGGACAGAGATCCCTTTGGGAATGTCTAGCTTTGATTGCATATGAACTAAAACCTCTCATCACTTAACATTTCCCTCAGGAAATTGTTATAAACAATCAACCATATGAGATTGAAAGGTATCGGATAATTGGAGCTTAGGGGTTTCTATACAGAACCTATGTAACAGAATTGGAAAATATTTAAGTATACATGTTGTTGGGTGACAATATTATGTACATATTATACGGCTCGAACGACTGCTTTGACGATTTCTTGACGGTGGAACACAACGTCAGCTCCTACCGTCATTAAATAGTTGTCAAAACACTTTTATTATAATATTTATTTATTTAAAATACGCTTAACTCAATTTAACGCGACTGCTGCGTCGTTACTTTTTTATAAAAAGCCAATGATCAGAGATGGACAAAAAATAAAATCGAATTCATATCGAAACTTAATTAAATTCCGCAACAATATAATAAATATATATAAATAATAATATATATATATAAATACATACAGTTGTGAATATGAATTAAGAATACTCTGTTATAGCAATCTTCCAGTTGGAGTTACTTCATTCATATTTTGATTTGGGCAATCCTTATCAATATAAATTAAAAACTAGAGCTACCTCCGATGTGCCAAAGGACCTTACTTTTAATGTATACTTAAATTTGTTGTATGCAAATCTTTACTTTTTACTGTTTCTTCCTATGAAAAAAAAATACTAACGCTACAGTCAGGTGCTGACTGTATAAGGCCATGGATTATCATATTATACCGTAATAAAAATTTTAACGGTATGGAATCGCCGCCCGAATATTATTAGAATAAAATAAATAGAAAAAATAAAATAAAATAATAAATAATTAATAAATAAAAATTCGCACCCCGCCTCAACCGGGAGTTGAACCCGCGCATTCTCTCACAGCCGTCCGCCTCTCTAACCACTCGGCCATTGCCTCACCCCTTGGCCTATCGGCAAAGCTGCATTGTCAACCAATTTTTTTACCATACAATGCAAATAAAAAGTTTAAAATGATGTGTGTCTAGATTTGAACTTCGGTATGCTTGCGTAAATTAGGTCTGCTTAAGTATAAATGTATGTTCAAAGTGAGTTTAATTCGTATCATATCTCACTTATTAATAGTCCGATTTAAATGAAATTTTCACATAACGCCCGTGGCAAAGTATTTGTCATGTAAGATATACAACTTTGGTTGTTGAGCTAATATTGTAGTTTTTAAATAGTTATTACTGATTTACGGAGGGGGAAGGGGCGTGTCCAAATTTTAAAAAACCTTTGAGACACTGCAATATATACGTATGTTGTCGCAAAATTTGATGACTCTAGCTCTTATACTTTCTGAGATCCAGGTGTTCATACAGACAGACAGACGGACAGACGGACAGACAGACATGGCTCAATCGACTCGGCTACTGATACTGATTCAGAATATATATAGTTTATGGGGTCGGAGATGCCTCCTTCTGCCTGTTACGCACAATTCCGTTCCGACAAACACAATAGTCCATGAATTTTTTTAAAATCCATGGCCTAATAAATGATATTCATATAGGAAATATATGTTCGGTCTTAATAAAAAGAGGAACACACGGACAGGGGTGACTCGACTCTCTTGTTGATGCTGATATATATTTTATAGAGTCGGAGATTTCTTACAGGGTGGGTTGCGAACTTCTAGTCAAAATTAATACTGACTCTCTGCAAGTATATAATACTATAATAATATCCCTCTACATTAATATACTTGAGTAGACGTAGCGCTAATATTATCGCACAGTTGGGCATATTGAAGGATATAAATATCGTGGATAATTGTGGCTTTATATGGTATACGTATTTGTATTAACACTCACTTTCTACCAAATGCACATCCACTCTTTACTCAATTTCATTTAACTGACTATGTGACTTATATTCCGCTTTGTTCACTGGCTTTTTTAGCTCTAACTTTGGCATATTTGGCCGTGCAAATGCAATTTTCGCAAAGTCAATTAATTGCACTTTCCCACCTTTCCACCTTCCCCTATCCAGCAAACTATCCGCACTGCCCACATAACACAAATCATAACTGCAAATAAATAAATGCAGAATAAATTTGGTGGGGCCTCCTCCCATTTTTGTTTCTGTATCAATGTTGATTTTCCTTTTGTTGTTGTAATTGTGTGGCATTTGTCACATTCTGCACTGGTTCAATGCTGCAAAATTGGTTTTGTCTCTCTCTCGGGTAAATTAAAATGTCACCACTCGAATGCCCATAATGCAACCCATCGACCGAGAAGCCACTGGACCATTCCACGATTCGCATTTGACAGTCACACAAACAGTGTCAAGCGGAGCAGAGCACTTATAGCCGGTGGCTACCCTCGACCCCAACTGCACCTCCAACTCTCCTCGTCAAACTCCACCTCCCCCAAGAACGCACACATTTAAATAGAAGTTACCAGCACCGAATTCCTTTGTGCTCCAGAGTGGGGGCATGTATCTGCATGTATGTGGACGGGAGAGGGGGGATGGGGATGGGGATGCAGCTGTCGCCGGTTGGATGCGATTATTCCACCACAACTAATTACAGTGGCAAACGGTGACGCTGTCTCTCGCATCCCGCAGCCGGCTCCTGTGGCCTGGACATGTTTAGGTCAGCCACAGCACATTCACAAGGAGTGCAATTGAGCGGAGCATGAATAATTTATTTAATAAATACACATACAATTAAATCAATTGCGAAATTGTGGGGCCAGCATGCAGCATTGCTGCCGAAGCGACAAGTTGCTTGTGGCATATGGTATGTGTGGCATGCGGCATGCTATAAGTGCATGAAAGGGTCCAGGACTCTCCCATATTATTGAGTGCCCGTTGAACTCTGTTGACTATCGTATATGCGTTCTATCTAAACTGTTTAGAACTGTTTTTTCATTTACTTATTACATACACGGTGTGCCCCAAAAATAACCGAACTTTATATTTAAATCATACAACATACACCGCCATCTATTTGCAACATTAAAAAGATACATTCATCCTCTTTCAAACACACCTAACTTCATGTAAGTCGGATGACAGATGTAAAAGTGACAGCCATTTCAATAAAACAAAAAGTGTGCTAATGGTTCAAAAATAAAATGGAACAAAGAGCAATTTTGTGTCAAACTTGGAAAAAAATTTGCTGAGACATACGAATTAATTAAAAAAGTTTATCGTGATGATTGTATGAGTCGTACGCAAGTTTATGCGTGGTTTACACGAAATGGTCGTGAGGATTTAAATGACGACCCTAGAGCAGGACGTCCAGAAACTAGTAATCGTGCTGAACTGGTGGAAAAAGTCCGTGAAATCATTGGTATCGATGCAAATTTTACTACGAGAATGTTGGCTTAAGAATTGAATACAAGTAAAAACACTATTTGGAGAATTTTAACTGAAGATTTGAGTAAAAGAAAGGTCTGTGCGCGATTTGTTCCACATGAATGAAATGACGACCTCACAAGAACAAAAAAGTGAACGAATTTTTAATGAAAATATAAAAAAGCCACAGTCGCGCTGCACGCGACAGTGGGATACCCTTCGACCTACGTTGCTATGTATGTACACATACACATATGCACATGCATTTAAGTTATTGCCGACAGATGGCGCTCGCGCGTTGCGCTCGCCCGCCTCCCTTGTTAGATGATATTGTACAAGCACTTGGTTTTATGCACATACTTTCTTAAATAACTTCTGTGTTTATTGTCCGATCGGATTGCAATTTCGAGAATACGTAGATATTTTAATGAGCTTAGTATATGTTAAAGTCAGAAAGTTGTATCTTTTATACAGCGCTTACAAATTAAGTTCAAAAATTAAATTAATGATTTACGGGGGCGGTGGGCGTGGCACCTAACATTTGAAATAAACTTGATCAGCTTATAGTACACAGGAGTCTGGTAACTCTAGCTTTTATAATAGCTGAGATCTGTGCGTTCACACAGACAGACGGACAGACAGACAGACATGGCTCAATCGACTCGGCTTGTGATCCTGAGCAAGAATATATATACTTTACTTTAATCAGAAAACAAAGATGAAGGGAGCATTTTATGATGATATCCCAGCCATACAAGCAGCCGTAACCGAGGTACTGAAGAACATTTCTATAAATGACATAAAAAAATCTATGCATGCGCTGGTTGATCGTTCCAAACGTTGTGTTGAGTCAAATGGAACCTATTTTGAATAAATAATAACTTTCAAAGATAATATAATGTGTATTTTATTTAATATCCAAAAAGTTCGATTATTTTTGGGACACACCGTGTATGTGCGAAACAGTCAAGTTTGATATATTCAATATATTCAGATATTCAAAATATGCAGCAGCTAAGATAAACAACGACGATCATATGTTAGTGATGATCGAATAATCTATTATTGTATTGTAGATAAGAATCAGAAACAGAGGCTCACCTTCATTTGTACTGATAAGTTAAGTCATCTCGAAAATAAAAACTAGTCTTCATACATTCTTGTTATCTCTCTTTGTCATTACATGCATTTCAATACCTTATTATTTATAATCAGTCACGATTGATCAAATTGTATATGCATATTATATTCAGTGCCGCTGAACTGAATAGTTTTCACTATTTGTTTAGGTTAGAAATGTTGCATCTCAGTTATATGCAATTCGATTTAAGCGAAATTAATTTTTATGTATGAATAAATCTGTCATTTAAATAACAAAGTTTCTGATCTCTAAGTTTTGTTTTTATATAATTTTTATTTTTTTTTTTTCAAAAACAACAAAAAAAACTCTGATGTCGATATCTTGACAAATAAAAAAAGTCGGAACGAACCGGATCGGACCGATATATCGTATAGCTATCATACAATATTTGGAAGAAGCATATGTGCAAAGTTTCATCAAGGTAGCTCTGGTATTGAGAGACTAGTTTGCGTTGCTACAGACGGACACACGGACACACCGGACATACGGCCATACGGACACACACGGTCATACAGATATGATTAATTCGACTCTCCTGTTGCTGTTAATTCAGAATACAAATACATGATAAAGATGTCTCCTAAAGGGAATTGTAAACTTATAGCCAAAATTATATATATTCTCTGCAAAGATATGATCAGAAAAAAGGCTACCCTTGGCCTGCCGAAGGTATTACACCCTTGCAGGCTTTTATCTCTTTCTATCGTTTCTCTACTACATAGTTATATATAGTGAAGAATTATATAATGTTGTATGTTTTCATTGACAGTTATAATAACTCCAAACGCTGAATAAATACAACTTTTTTATGACAACCTTTATTTCTCATTAATTGTTCGAATAGAAATAGTCGGAGATATCTCAAAAGGTGCATTGCAAACTGCTTGCCAAAATTACTGTACCCTCTGCTAGCGTATATAGTATAGTATATATAGTAATCGCAAATCGTGAGTGTTGTCTTTCGATTTCCTACTATTGTGATAAGCTGCAAAGGTTCGGCGCCATAAAGAGGCAATCATCTATTTTTCCGTCCTACACTAAGTAAATCTTCACAAGATATGTACATACTTACATATATGTATGTATGTAACTTAAGTTAACTTGCAAGCTGCGAACTGTACTATCGAAAGACAGTTGGTAGGCAGTGTTGACATGGGTTTAAGGGTTGTGGGAGGTAAACAGACCCTAAGGAGTGGTCTCAAATTAATTATAAGTTGAGTTTGATTTGGTACCCAGTTGGTGTGTGCCTGTGCCTTTGCCTGTGCCTGTGTATGATCGTGAGTCCGTATACCGAAGTCGAGGAGAGTGCTGAGGCTCCTGCTGCATCACAGCCAGCGAAGGCAACAACAAACCGTCAACTGCTTCAAACTGGCAGCGACTGCGGTTTCATATGCAATTATTTGCCGTTACGATGTCGGTGTCGACAGCAGCTGCCGTTCCGGATGGGGACAGCCGTGTCCGACTCCGAGCCGGGCCGAACCACAACTGTCCCCCCGGCTGTAGCATGAAAACCAATATGCCACCGGTCCCATCTCCGTCTTTGCCTGCAACTACTTCTGGGCCTCTGGCTGCAGTTGTGGCCCAGCCACTTGACCAGGCCCAGAGTCTGGTTAGTTGCAGCTTATGCATTAATTATTGCTGGGCAGTTGCGGTCAACATGGTCACATGACCAAATGGCACTACAATCGAACGGACGAAGCGCCGGAGCAAGGCGCTTAGTCTTCTACCAAGGCCAATATATGTCATGCAAGTAGAGCGGGTACGCTGGGGAGAGTGCGCGGTAGGAGGAGTGTCAGTCCGAATCCCTTGCAAAGCTCCGCATTGGGCACACCAATTTAGCCATCGGGCAAGGAGGGAGGAGGAAGGAGGCAGAGTGAAATAGCAGTTACGCCTCCATTTAACTAACTGAAATTGCCAAAATTTCACATTCTGCTATGTGGGAGTCTAATATGATTGCCAGCTGAACAGCCACACACACACACACGCAAACACACACACACACAGCCGCTTGGATATTCGATTTATGCTGGCAAACAAAACTATTGAGTACACAAAACAACAATAAATATGCATAATAATTCCGTACATTAAATCTTACTTTTGCACTATTGTGGTGCTTTTGCCCCACTCCCCATTGTCCCACCCGCGTCAGCTGAACCACAGACATATGCAATGAGGTACAAAAGACGACGCAATCATCGCATTGCATTTACCACGGCTCCGGCATCGGCATTGGGGTCGGAATACGTAATGTAATCGAAACTAAATGCAATTATCATTAAAATTTCACTCGTTACGTAGATGTTTCTAACCACACGGCAAATGACACAGGTCCATAGGCTATCATTTGGTGTGCACAACACAGGGCATGCGATAGTCAAGCTATCTTTTCATATCTTTGTTGAGCTCTGCTAATTAAAGCAAGTATTTTCTCAACATTTATTTAATTATGCTGCAAATATGCAAACAATTTCCCCCTAGGATGGTAATTTAATAATCATAACTGTTTGTATAGACTGAGTATCGGCTTACATTTTTATTGTGATTGATTCTAGTCGGCTACTGGAGTAAGAAGTAACTAGTAGTAGTAACTTCAAGTGTGATCGACTGGGATATACCCGCTTCTACCTGACCAAAGCCATTTCTTAAGGAAAACGAAGGCTACCTTGGGCATGCCGAAGTTTCTATACCCTTGCAGGTGCATACTATATACTCCGAGCGATCATACACTGGTGCACAGTACTATGTTTTAACTTTGATTGGCACAGATAAGTTCAGTTAAACCTAAAATCAGAACTGGTCTTTATACAAAAACCTGCATTTCGGCCGATTGTTCCTATGGCAGTTACATATAGGTTATAGTGGTCCGATTTTGATGAAATTTTAATATTATTATAAATTATATATATATATAAAGAAAGTATGATTTAGTAAATTTGGTTGCAAAATCTTTACAAATAACAAAAATATGACAGTTATACGATATATCGGTCGGATATACACAGCGTGTAGCAATAAAAAGCATGTGAACCAAGTTTGATGGAGACGGGCAACAGACGGACACACGGACATACGGACAGACGTACAAACCTAGTTCGATTTCTCTGTTGATGCTGATTTAGAGTATATATACTTTATGGGTTCGGAGATGTGTCCTAATGTGCGTTGAAAACTCCTGGGCAAAATTAATATACCCTCTGCAAGGGTTTAAATACATAACCTTTATGTTTAGCGTATTTTGTGTTGCATACTTTATAGGGAGCGGTGTGGAAATCAGTATTTCTTGAAATTATTTGAAAAATAATTTGAAAAATAATTTCTATATTAAAAACCAATCGCCAGAAAATCATTTGGACGGTGATAGTTAGTTGCGTCTACTAAAAATGAACTGTCTAGTAACTATTGTAGTAGGCCGGTAGAGGGTCACACTGATATATCGATATTTATATAACAGGAAGACTATGTTAAGCTTATGTTAAACCTATGCAAACTAACATTAAGATTGAGAGGATGTTAGCTGTTCTTAGCAGTGTTGGCGTGTCGAAAAAAGAGGAAGTATTGAACCGTCGTGTGTGAAATAATCTAGCCTTCCACACTATGCCAATCACTTCTATGTCTTCAAACTAAACAAAGTTTTCATATTCTATTTAATCTATTATTTAATCTATTTCGATCCTGGAATTCTCTCTTTACTTTTATTCAGGTAAAAGCCTTCTTAGTAAACCTTCTTTAATACTGGGACCTACACGTCAGCCAAATGTCAACTCTGATAGTTGTACCATGCCTTATCGATAGTCTGAATACATGTGTATGTAATTAAGCAAGCTCAAATCGGACAAAAACTATCGCCAGATTTGCAGGGTTCAATTAATAGATTTCCCATAGACTGATGTATGTATAATTAATGTATGTGCACAATGCAAATTTCCCAAGCGTGTAGCACAACAAACGAGACGGCTGTTTTGCTTTTGCGCACAGTAATTAATACTTTTCGATGAAAAGCGTATAAACATACCGCCCCGAAAGGACCCCGACCCAGGACTGCGTAAGCAGCAATTAAAACTCGCGTGTCCTTCGAGCTATTACTTTTCCCAGACTATTAAATTAATTTCATAGAATTAGTTGGTCGCCATTAAATAAATGTTCTCGGACTAGAGCTGTTTTTAATTAATTCGAGGACCGAGTGTGGAAAGTATCGCCGACAGCATTTCTCGATAGACACCGAGTACAGTGAACGGGGGAAGACAGGAAGGAGGAGCAGACTCAAAGGAACAGCAGGAACACGTTGCAAGAAAAATGTTTGCAAACTTTTGTTGCTGTTGCGCATTCATACGCAATTTAAATACTTTCAGTCACATTCTGGCAGAAGGCAGAAGCTCAGGACTTTGTGCAAAAGTGCCTGGAATTGCAGACTCTCTGCGTGGGAGAGACGTCGCAGTGTCCTGACATTGCGAGAAATTGTCTTGCACAAGCACCGAATTCCTGCATAGGTAGATGGCTGCTGGTGTCGGCCTCTCCTTGGTGCCTTGCGTGTCTGCTGCGTGCCTGCTGTGGGGCTGCAGGGCTGTTGGTATTGCCATTGCTCGACAATGTCTGCGGCATGTCCAGAATGCAGGAATTCCACACTCAAATTCCCCGCACGCGCGCTAAGAAATGCACAACTTCATAGCATTCCAAGTGCAAAACGCATTCATGGCGAGCATAAATGAAATTCCAAACAAATGAATCCCCCGCCACAGCACATGAGTTGAGACCCGGACCTGGCCGGACTGAACTTTAAGGCATTCGCATGTCTTGTCAAGTGTGCAGCTTCGCGCTTCAATAGATTTTAGATTTCATGACAGGCGCCATGTGTCAGGAAAGTATACAGAACAGATAGTTCAATGCTTCATTTCATTCATGCTGCATTTCAAATCTGTTGATGTTAATCAGGTATTTGAATTAGAGAATTGCATGAATACATTCATTTTATATTTGACAGTACTGTAAAGGTGTGTACTGCCTTCAAAAATACTCTACTCATTATACTCTTGCAAAAGAGAGATAGGCCAGTAGTATATACGTTTTAAATCAGCACCACCAGGGGAGTGGATCTACCCATATCTGTATGTCCATTCGTCTGTCTGTCCGTCCGTCTGTATGTTGCAACGCAAACTAGTCCCCCAGTTCTAGACCTATCTTCATGAAATTTGGGACACGTACTTCATACTTCTCCTAATATACGCTGTAAATAAGTCGGAACAAACCGGATCGGTCCGACATATCGCATAGCTGCCATATCGGCCGTTTTTTTTGTTAATATATTGAAACCAACTTTACTACATCAGACTTTTTCTATATATATAATATACAAACAAAACTACATTAAAACCGGACCACTGTATCAAAAAGCTGCATAGGAATAATCGGCCGAAATTAGGCTTTTTGTATGAAGACCAGTTTTTATTTTAGAAATAACTTAACGATCGAAGGAGATAAAATCCTGCAGGGGTATACTAGTACAACTTTCGGCATGCCAAGGGTAGCCTCGTTTTTTACTGTAGAGTATTTTTTGAATACTCTTAATATGAGTCCAGTTCTTTTGGATTCTTAGAACTTCTAACTGAAAGTGAGTGACAGTAAATGCTGTACTCTCTATTTATAATTTCTATTTATAATTTAACTCTAAGGGGAAAGTGTATAAGAACATTATAAGAAATTAAATAAATTTTACATATTTTGAAGAGGTTGCAATTCTTATTATCACTATTTAAAAAATGAAATAGCGAAGCGAGTCGCAGCGCGGGTTATGAACTCTTCGATTTCAACTGACAATTCAACTGACAATCTTTCAAATTCTGTCTGTCGGACTCCCGACTACACACTGAGCCACACTGACGACAACATATACAATCGTCCCAGTCTTTTAGTCCTGTACAACTTCTGAAGCATCTCGCCTTTTACACCACTAACCAATGCACCTCAAAAGTCGAGTGCATGAATTAAATAACTAACTCTTTTCCGACTTAACATTGGTATACCTAATGTGGTGGGAAACATGTTCTTTGGCCAAAATTAATATACTGCAAAAGTATAAGAATGTAACATTGACGAAGCTGGCAATGTTGAGTGGTTGCAGGAGATGTGTCCATGTCAAAGTGTATGTAGGAGTGTGAGTGAACAACTGTGCATGAAACACACAAATTCAACTCTGACATGCTATGTACGAGTACGTGTTACATGCTGTGACTTGCGTGTGTCTTTCGAAGAGCTCTAAGAAACTCGGTGGGAAGTCGACACGTTTAAGTTGCAACGCACTTGAGTCCCTAACGCGAACGACTTGAATCAACCACGTTGCAAGTGTCCGCATGTGCATATGTACATCTGTATGTACGTATTTATATAAGTGTAGAAACAGAAATATGGTACCAGACTGATAAGCACGAGTACAAGCAGCAGGAGACTGACTGCGACTTGTTCAGTTATGTTTTTGTTTTGTCTTTTGTTCTATGCGTAATTCTTCTTGCTGCTTCTGTTCTGATCTGCTTATGACGTCGAAGTTATTGGGGGATTAAGGGGATTAAAAACACCTAACGGAGTCGAAACAAGAGGAATCCTAAGAGTACCGTTTGTCACCTTTCCACTTCAGCCAGGGTCAGATCATAAACATCATCCAGCCGAACCAGTTGGTTTTAGTGAGTTATACTTACAGTAGATGCCATTTGATAGTGTTTGGCGTCTTAAAGAAACGCAACTTAAATGAAAACTATTATTGTTTACTCACCTGAAATGATAAGAAAATTCGATATATGATTAGTGGGTGTATTCACAATTGTTTGAAAGCATCTTTCTTTAGATAATTAAAAGTAAACTATATTCAAAATATGACTATTAAAGTAATCAACCTGAGTGTAATTCGATATATGATTAGTGGGTGTATTTACAATTGTTTGAGAGCAACTTTCTTTAGATAATAAGAATCAAATTGACAGTTAGCTATATTCAAAATAAAACTATTGATGTAATCAACCTCAGTGTAATTGTCTTTAAATAAAGTACATAAAGCAAAGAATATTCGAAATGCAAATTATTCAGGAGAATTGACTGTTGCGAGTTCGATAAAAGTTGCCAAGCCTTGCCGTACCATGCTCAATTTGGCGCATTATTTTCTAAATATCGTTTACAATACTTAAGTTATTATCGATAAATGTAAGCTGTTATGCAACACTGAAATGAAGAGCCTCATTTTTCGCAATAATTCGCAACATTAAAATAAACCTATTTCTTATTTCTTCTTTCTTATTTACTTGAACGCTTGTTTTGAATTAATAAATATATTGTGTTTAATAGAAGGAGAAGTGTTATATTTTTGTGGAGCGAAAGGCGTCTAATTGGAGACAGAACAATTGACCGTGTTGGAAATCTTTTGAATCTCGATGAGTCTCACTCATGATGGATCGACCCACACACGCAATTCAAGCCGAATATGTGCAATGAGTCCAAATCTCCATTGCAAGTCCAAGATTGAATTTGTGCCCGACTAATTCCGTAAATCCTTGCAAATGTTTCACAGAATTTCTGGCGTCGAATTGGTTTTTCTTTTACGACCGCAGTAGCCGCATCAGCATTCGCCGTCTTTTGTGCACATTGTAATGCCTAATTTTCTTGTAAATCCAGAAGCCCAGAAGCGTAGCCAAGCCAGGGGTGGCTAGCCAGCATGCGGAATGCCCCGAAACGGACACACACACACACACACAAGACCCAAACGAGTAAAGGCGACAACTCGCAGCAACTGGCAACCGACGAGCAACAACTAAACAACCATGTGGCAACAACAACAACAAGAACAACGACAGCAACGACGAGCACTTTGTTAATCCCGTATTTATACGCAATTACGTATTTTTCGCATTAGTCAGCCAAGCAGTCAGCGAGACGAGACGAACCGAGTCGAATCGAGTCAGCTCGACTCGAAATGAGTGCAAGGCGACCCTCGTGGGTATTCGTCCTGTAAACCCTCCTACCAGCATGCACCCTCTGCCCTGACAGTTTATCCTTTTCGCTCTACGGCTCTGTCTCTGTCTCAGGCTCTGCCTGGCTCCGTCTCCAGCTATGAAACTGGCTTTAGCTGCCTTTTCTTTAGCGCAGTCGCCTTTGTTGCCGCTGCTCTTTATCTTTCGCAGTGAAAGGCGTTTCTTTTTCGCCTTCGCCATTCATTGCCAGCTGCCTTGTGCGTCTATCTCCCCGCCATCCTCACTATATTCATCTCGTACTGTGTCTATGTCTGTGTATCTGTATCTGTATCTGTGTCTGTGTCTGCGTCTTTGTTCCAGTCCCGCCTACCTTCCTTTCGTGCTGCTGTGGCTTGTCTTGTCTTGAGTCATTTACTTTTTACTGCCGCATAATATTGTCCCGATTAGCACAAACACAACGTTTTACCACAAAATCATCATCATTAGTGACGCTAACGTAAACGCCTGGGCTCACTCCGGACAGAGACCCGGACACGGACACGGACCCAGACCGGGACTCAGACCCACTACACTTAAAGCATCGTTATACAGTGGGGACGAAACAGTTTGTTTATGAATTAAGAAATGGTTAGTAATAAATTGTAAAATGTAAAAACAATTCTTATTGTTAATTGTTAAACAATTTGCAATACTTTATTTTAGATAAAATGAAATAATTAAATTTGTTTAAAATATTTCAAATCAAATTTCTTTTGACCCACTGTACTTCGAGCGCAACAAAGCAGAAACTCGGCACGAATTGGCAAGGACGACGACGACAGCTCAGGCACGAACAACGAGATGAAGACGGTAGTGGAAAGAGAGACAGAAGAGGCAGAGACTGTGGCAGAGGCAGGGACAGGGGCAGGGGTAACGCTAACCACTGGGACAGAGCCAAAGGCAGCGGCAGTAAAATAAGCAGCAGGCGTCTATTATGCGAAGGCATCATTTAAGGGGATTATTTTATTTGGGCTCTAAACAATAAAGTGGGTTTATTAAAGGCAGCCGCCACTGCTACTGTTTGTAGCTGGAGCAGGACCAGGACGAGGGACTAGGACCAACGACTGTCTGCTTGTGTATGTGTGTGTTCTGTGGCTGGGACTTTGTTTGGCCCACGAGCGAAATGGACGAGTGGACGCCGTGTACAAAAGATGTTGCGCTATAAAAGTGCAAAAATGTGTTTTTCGCTCTTAAAAGTGCCCTCATCAGGGGAACACCCTTCAACCCCCTACCCCCAACCGCTGACATGCTAAAGGACCCCCCGCTCCTTCACGCACGCTCATTCTCAGTGGTATAAGGTTCTTTATTTTTTTGTGCAACTGTTTGTACAGTTGCGTAAAGTGACGACATGCAGCTTAGTTTGCAACTCCAGGACTCCAGAACATTACAAGACTCCGTTCTTATCCTTTTCTGTACATTTTCAAGTTGTTTACCCAGCAGATATTCTTTTAATACGCTTTTAATAATATCCTCTTCTGTATTGTGCAACCTGTTTTAGTCTCCGCTATAAAATTCCACACATTTGCAGAATTAAAATCACAAAGATATAACAAAACAAGTAAAAAAAGTCAGGGAATATCGTCGACTGTTATACGATAGTTCAGCGCATTATTGCATACTTCTTGAAATCTCTATGTTCACAAAACGTATTTCTTAAATAACTTCGAAGTTAATTATCCGTTTTGCAATCAACATATCAATTAGTAAGAAAGCTGCAGTCGAGCGTGCCCGATTTTGATATTCCCGCTACCCGCATATTTAGGCCATGGATTTTAAAAAAATTCATGGACTATTGTGTTTGTCGGAACGGAATTGTGCGTAACAGGCAGAAGGAGGCATCTCCGACCCCATAAACTATATATATTCTGAATCAGTATCAGTAGCCGAGTCGATTGAGCCATGTCTGTCTGTCCGTCTGTCCGTCTGACCGTCTGTCCGTCTGTCTGTCTGTATGAACACCTGGACAGGCGCCATGTGTCAGGAAAGTATACAGAACAGATAGTTCAATGCTTCATTTCATTCATGCTGCATTTCAAATCTGTTGATGTTAATCAGGTATTTGAATTAGAGAATTGCATGAATACATTCATTTTATATTTGACAGTACTGTAAAGGTGTGTACTGCCTTCAAAAATACTCTACTCATTATACTCTTGCAAAAGAGAGATAGGCCAGTAGTATATACGTTTTAAATCAGCACCACCAGGGGAGTGGATCTACCCATATCTGTATGTCCATTCGTCTGTCTGTCCGTCCGTCTGTATGTTGCAACGCAAACTAGTCCCCCAGTTCTAGACCTATCTTCATGAAATTTGGGACACGTACTTCATACTTCTCCTAATATACGCTGTAAATAAGTCGGAACAAACCGGATCGGTCCGACATATCGCATAGCTGCCATATCGGCCGTTTTTTTTGTTAATATATTGAAACCAACTTTACTACATCAGACTTTTTCTATATATATAATATACAAACAAAACTACATTAAAACCGGACCACTGTATCAAAAAGCTGCATAGGAATAATCGGCCGAAATTAGGCTTTTTGTATGAAGACCAGTTTTTATTTTAGAAATAACTTAACGATCGAAGGAGATAAGATCCTGCAGGGGAGCCATGTCTGTCTGTCCGTCTGTCCGTCTGACCGTCTGTCCGTCTGTCTGTCTGTATGAACACCTGGATCTCAGAAAGTATAAGAGCTAGAGTCATCAAATTTTGCGACAACATACGTATATATTGCAGTGTCTCAAAGTTTTTTTAAAATTTGGACACGCCCCTTCCCGCCTCCGTAAATCAGTAATAACTATTTAAAAACTACAATATTAGCTCAACAACCAAAGTTGTATATCTTAAATGACAAATACTTTGCCACGGGCGTTATGTGAAAATTTGATTTAAATCGGACTATTAATAAGTGAGATATGATACGAATTAAACTCACTTTGAACATACATTTATACTTAAGCAGACCTAATTTACGCAAGTATACCGAAGTTCAAATCTAGACACACATCATTTTAAACTTTTTATTTGCATTGTATGGTAACAAAATTGGTTGACAATGCAGCTTTGCCGATAGGCCAAGGAGTGAGGCAATGGCCGAGTGGTTAGAGTGGCGGACGGCTGTGAGAGAGTGCGTGTGTTCAACTCCCGGTTGAGGCGGCTGCGAATTTTCATTTATTAATTACTTATTATTTTATTTTATTTATTTTATTCTAATAATATTCGGGCGGCGATTCCATACCGCGTCAGACACACAGCATTTTAAACTTTTTATTTGCATTGTATGGTAACAAAATTGGTTGACAATGCAGCTTTGCCGATGGGTCAAGTAGTGAGGCAATGGCCGAGTGGTTAGAGTGGCAGACGGCTGTGAGAGAGTGCGTGTGTTCAACTCCCGGTTGAGGCGGGTGCGAATTTTCATTTATTAATTATTTATTATATTATATTATTTTTAGGCCATGGATTTTAAAAAAATTCATGGACTATTGTGTTTGTCGGAACGGAATTGTGCGTAACAGGCAGAAGGAGGCTTCTCCGACCCCATAAACTATATATATTCTGAATCAGTATCAGTAGCCGAGTCGATTGAGCCATGTCTGTCTGTCCGTCTGTCTGTCTGTATGAACACCTGGATCTCAGAAAGTATAAGAGCTAGAGTCATCAAATTTTGCGACAACATACGTATATATTGCAGTGTCTCAAAGTTTTTTTAAAATTTGGACACGCCCCTTCCCGCCTCCGTAAATCAGTAATAACTATTTAAAAACTACAATATTAGCTCAACAACCAAAGTTGTATATCTTACATGACAAATACTTTGCCACGGGCGTTATGTGAAAATTTCATTTAAATCGGACTATTAATAAGTGAGATATGATACGAATTAAACTCACTTTGAACATACATTTATACTTAAGCAGACCTAATTTACGCAAGCATACCGAAGTTCAAATCTAGACACACATCATTTTAAACTTTTTATTTGCATTGTATGGTAACAAAATTGGTTGACAATGCAGCTTTGCCGATAGGCCAGGGAGTGAGGCAATGGCCGAGTGGTTAGAGAGGCGGACGGCTGTGAGAGAATGCGCGGGTTCAACTCCCGGTTGAGGCGGGTGCGAATTTTTATTTATTAATTATTTATTATTTTATTTTATTTTTTTTATTTATTTTATTCTAATAATATTCGGACGGCGATTCCATACCGCGTCAGACACACAGCATTTTAAACTTTTAATTTGCATTGTATGGTAACAAAATTGGTTGACAATGCAGCTTTGTCGATAGGCCAAGGAGTGAGGCAATGGCCGAGTGGTTAGAGAGGCGGACGGCTGTGAGAGAATGCGCGGGTTCAACTCCCGGTTGAGGCGGGTGCGAATTTTTTATTTATTAATTATTTATTATTTTATTTTATTTTTTTTATTTATTTTATTCTAATAATATTCGGGCGGCGATTCCATACCGTTAAAATTTTTATTACGGTATAATATGATAATCCATGGCCTTATACAGTCAGCACCTGACTGTAGCGTTAGTATTTTTTTTATTTATTTTATTCTAATAATATTCGGGCGGCGATTCCATACCGTTAAAATTTTTATTACGGTATAATATGATAATCCATGGCCTTATACAGTCAGCACCTGACTGTAGCGTTAGTATTTTTTGTGTTGCATACTTCGAAATCAATACATTTTAATTATTTTTTAAATATATTTTTCTTTTATCTTTATTATTATTAAGTCATACGGGGAAAATCCAATATCCCCTTTGTGTCCTTTTTATCTATTAATTAATTCTGCCCATTTAATGCGCGTCGGCTAACTAACTATAGTTAGCGTTATCTATTTTGTTATTGTTAAATCTGTATTTTTAAAAACCATGCCTTCCCCCGGGATTCGAACCCGGAACCCCTGTATAAAAGTCAAACGCCTCAGAGGACTCATCTACAGGGGTCGGCCATTTTAATTATTACTTAAATAACTTTTATGTTAATAATCCGATTGCCACCAAATTTTAAGAAATTATTTGCGGTTAGTCATTATTGTGTTCACCAAATATAAACTGTTTAGCATTAAAGTAACGCTTAAATTTTATCGATTTAAGGGGCACGACGGGGGCGTGGTCAAAATCTAAAATAAACTTGATCTGTGCGCAAAAATTAGACATTTTTAAAGGTTTTTTTTGATAGCACTAATAGTCTCCGAGATCTAGAATTTCATACGGACAGACAGACAGAAGAATATACTTTATGGAGTCTGCCACGCCTTCTTCTGCCTGCTACATACAATTTCGGTTGGCATAAAATTATTATATTCTTATTATTATTATTTCTTACATGCTAAACTTCAATGTGCAGCGTATTTTCTGTAGCATACTTTGCAGGGGATTGAAAATCCATACCCTCTTAAAATTATTTCTTAAGGAACATCTGTTTTAATGGAGCCGTTCGCAATCAAATTTTCAGAGATCATTTGGTCCTTGATTACAATTACTCTCTCAATTCTGTTTTCATCGATATACGAGAGTGAAAGGCAAGTGACCGAATTCTAAAACAAACTTGATCGGCGTACAATAATATGACATATAATCACCACATTTTGGTATTGGGAAGTTGTAGAATGTCATCGACTCGATTGTTAATACTGTTAAAGAAGATATGTATGTTTATCGGAGATGCCTCCTTCTGTCTGTTACATATGTATATTTACAGTTTGCACAAAGTTATCGAAGTATCGCTGGTATAGGAGCAGTGTATGGGAAGTACAATTTGAAGCTATACAAATCGTGGCACAAAAAAGGCTTTCTTTTGGTCGTTTCCTTCAGTTCAACAGATATTGGCGTAGCACACATCTTTCGAAAAACAATAAAATCTTGGCAGGTACGCAAATGAATTCAACTGTTTTAATGAAACTATCTTTCCATTAGAGAGTCAAATTATTGAACTGTTGTTAAGATTTCAGTGTCTTCAGTGATCCCCAGCAATCTCAGAAATTGTCAAATATCTGTGAGACAGACACTTAACTTTATGTTAACTTTTCACTTCGTAAGCTGATGAACTGGTCGCAAATTAGTTTGCTTGACCAAAATCCATAAAGCCACAAACACACAGAGACGCACCCGGCAATACTTGCAAAGTTTTGAACCGAAAACTTCAGCACGAAAGTAAGCAAAGTTCAAAGAGAGCAAACTTTTTGGACATATTCGTTGGAGAACAGAATATGCTGCATTATAGGTTAAGTGAAACGAACTCCCAGTGCAGAAGGGCATGGTCAGGGAATGTAAGGCGACTCAATGTGTGTATGTGTGTTTGTTCAGGTATTAAGCTGACAAAAACTGTAAACCACAGAATGAAAACTTCTCTAAATTTGCTTTTTTTTTTTGGTTTTGTTTTTGTTTTCTCTGTTTTTGTTGTTGTTCTTGGAGCCAGTAAACAGAATCGGCCAACAGACAAAGCAACCCAAAAATTTCCATAAGCAAACAAGCGTTTTGAAAATGCTATTTTATGCAGTATTAAATTTGGTTCCTTTGCCGACTTTTGGTCCTTGTCGTTCTGGCAGCAGCATATGTGTCCTCTTCAGCTCTTCCAGACACCCAGACCCAGCACACAGCATAGCAAACTATAATACGCTGCAGATGCGGATCCTGCCTGCCTGCCTTGGCTACCCAACCTCCGGTGGTCTGTCTATATATATATATGTATGTACTATATGTAGATGGGCGGGGCTCAATGCGGCTGGCTTTTGGTGTCAAAGCTGTCGCCCGTGCGGCCTCTGCCGCCATTGTGCGATGCGGCTCTCAGTGTCTCTAGAACGGCTCTCAGCGCTTCCGACTGGCCCTGCGGCGTCAGAGTGTCACATAAAAAGGTGCAGATGTCGCCTCTAAATGCTGCTCCGAACAGCAACGACAACAGCATGTTAATGACTCTGACCCTTTGCCAGAGCCGTTGCCAGAGCAACAGCTTCACCGCACACTACCACACCAACATTACCAACGTCAGATGGAGATGGCATCGTTTACTTGGCTTGCTCGGTCGGTCACTTCTCTTGTCGTTTGGGTCGATTGGCAGTTCGGTGTGCTGCTTAAGTAATTGGCATACAAATTTGCGCAATGAACGACCCAAACAGTTTCTATGCACAGGGAGTATGGTAACAAGAATGAAAGGTTACATTTGACAAGTCGAAGATGTTACAAATATATACTCTTGCAGCTAATCTATCTATTGTTTTTTATAGCTATACAATATTTTTAACCGGTCAGGCCCGATTCGATTTACATATTTGTATTGTATTAGGAGAGTTTTAAAAGTGAAAGACTGAAGTCGCCTGTTCACCTTAATCACAAAACTGATGTACTCTCTGTGGTAGTACACAAAATATGCAAATGTCTTACTGAAATCAAGCTTACCATGACTTTTCTACAACCCTTTGCTTGCTTAGATAGTTGATGAGATTGTTAATATGGATTTGCCGCTCTACGCTTAATTTCAAAGTCCTTTTTACCTTAACACACCATAAATTCAAATTGAAATCTTGTTGAAACAGGCCACAGAACACGAATAAACAAGCAGTTTATTTATTTCCATATGCGGACTCATTCCAATTGCCATACTCATACTAAGCTGACATTCAAATTGAATAGTCTTAAAGATAAGACGTAAAGTGAGTTGGTTTTAGATGCAAATTATATACTGTTGATATATGTACTTTTATACTTTTGTTTGATATTTATATGTAGATACCCTATTAGTATAACCTCGCATAGAGGAAAGAAGTTCGCAACGCACGTCAGGAGGCTTCTTCAACCCCATATGTCAACAGGAACTGATAAGTCGATCTATCCAAGTCCGTCTATCCGTCATTCTGTCGCAACGCAGTTTTACAGCTAACATTTCTTTATAAGTCTTGCCACACGTGCTGCATATTGCCACACATTTAAAATAAATCGCAAGGAGCCAGACAGGAGTGATACATATATCGTATAGCGATTTTTGTTATTTTAAAATTGCAAAGTTACTACACTGGTACATAGCTCAAATTTAATCGCAATCGAAACACAGAACATATATTTGCCATAGAAAATAGCGAAAATAAACAACGTTCCTTTTTTAAAATCTGGCATCTTTATTCTCTAGCTTCTATAGTAACTATTAGTTAGAAATAATGATGTTTATTAAACAAATTGTATTTGTCCAGCAAATTCGAGTTATTATTGCTGTTAACAAGTACCAATGAATGGTACATGAACAATGTTATACAATTTATACCATTATATGTGAACAGTATAGAAACAATTGGTGAAGATAAAAGCAAGGGTATAAATCCTCCGCCACGTCGAAGGTGACTTTCCATGCTTGAATATGTTAATATCTTTCTGAATACGGATATACATATTTACCATATATTCAGGTTTACAGAACAATTTATGTGCAGTTGTTGTGCATGTATACTTGTGAGAACAGTTTATCCCACATTTAATATGATGTTCTGTTTACTGGTTATTCACACTTCTTGTATTACCAATGTAACAATGTAAAAGTGTTGAAATTGTGCCCACACTATTGTTATTGTTATAGTTATTGGTTATCCTAGACAAATTTATAATATGAATCCAGATTTATAGTTTCACTGCATATCTATTAATAGAGTATAATTTGTAAACCCTTTCATTGAGTATATTACTCTTCCTTCTCAATGTTAACTTTCTTTATATCGAACAATAATCATTTTCAAATCAGAGCAAATTGCTTATCCGACTGCAGAATGCATAACAGAATTCTGTTCTGTTTACTTTGGACTTGTTCGAGTTTGTTATTTTAAGGCGTATGTGTTTGTGTTAATGTGTAAAGCAGAAGGTTCCTCGAACAAAGCTGCTTAAATGCTCACATATGCTCACGATGTTTACACAAATTATTATCATTTACATGCGATTTTCATTGCGTTTATTGCTGCAGCTAAGCAAATATTGACTCGCAGTCGGCAGACCTGCCCCACATGCATACAAATTACAGAGTCAAAAGAAATCCAAGCATCCGTGAAACTAAAAATACTGTATTATGGCGCCCTACTGGCAAACTGATGTGCTCACAAATTTGCACGTTACTAGAGGTTGAGTATTTGATAGACGAGTAATTATATTTCTTATTTGAAGAGTTTCGTTTTGGACACAAAGTGGCAATGCAAGGAGGGAAACATTGTGCACCCTATATTGAATTTTGCAAGATATCCAAATAGAACCAACCGCAGCTTACTTTAACTAGCTAGAAATGTTCTTAGATGTCACAACTAAATAAAAGTAACCTTCCACAGAATGAAACCTTGTTAAATTTAACAGAATAAGGTTGCGACTTCATTTATCAACCACCCAAAAAGGTTTAGAGAATTCTTCCAGGTTATCCAACTATTCGAAATACTAGCCTAATGTCTCATAACAAAACTGTGACACAGTCATACTTGTTGCTTTCTAAGAAAGTGTATTTGACTTTATGTGACAATAAAGAAAGTCTACCATTTAATTGACTAGTAAATTGTAAAATTGATGATTTGTCGTTTGACAGTTTGCAGGTTAAGATTAATTGTTATTGAATGATAAGGTTTGGTGTCTAAAGACAAGGCTATCAATATTAAATATACGTTATGCATTGCGAATACATATTTGCCTGTTTATACAGGCAAAATTAAATTCAATTGCACAGTTAAATTTATTTATACTGCTGTTTGCATATTTACATTGATGAGCAAATGAATCACAGGCGCCTATTTGACAAACAGCATGAATGCAAACAAGAAAGAGCATGCGAAGAGTTTTTATGCTCCTACAGTTGAAGGTATATGTTTTTACGGATATTTAAGTTAAGAGATATTTAAGTTGAGAATAAGAAATTGTACTTTATTTCGACTTATTTTGCATACAAAAGCTGGATATACTGATTTGATTGGTTTGAACTTTTAACTTTATTTTAAAAATTCGATTGGTTTGAACTTTTAACTTTTATTCCTTCACACTTAAAGATGGGGAGGAAAAAAGAGACACACAGTACACGAATTAGAGAGCTGCCTAAGCCATCATGTAAACAGACAGTCAATTGTTTAAATGTATATGACTTTAACATGATAATTAAACGATTAGTCATGCAAATGTAAATATAATAATTTTGTAGCCAAAGTTGTTAGTTGACACATTGGGTGTGTCACAGACAAGAGGTTAACTAGTTGCTCTAAAAAAATAGTGTGGTACATACAAGAGCTACGACACCATCGATAGTTGTGGCATATTTATAGTTTTCGTTGTTTTTGAGCAATATATTCTGTACTATCGCGATAATACGTAAATCAAACATCAATGCGGAATCACGGATCCTCTTTTATCGAATACAAATGCAGCGCACTCAATATCAAATCAGTCAATCATGATTTGGCTTATTTCCCATCCTTAGATTGCTAGAAATAACTCCAAAACTGTGATTTAAAGAACACAACTACTAATTAATATAAAACGTGCTCGTTGACCGAAAAATCGATTACTATCGAAATCAAAAAATTAATAGTGCACAGTCATACAAAGATTCGATATATTGAAACTATCGAGATTAATCAGCACAGCTCTAGTGTACACACACATATTACTAGGTATGTATGTTTGCCAGTATGTACAGGCTGTGTCTATTTTGTATAGGGTATAACAGGGTATAGAGAACTGCAGCGGAAATTGTAGAACAAATAAACAGAATTGCGTAGAGAGCTCGCAACAGCTGCCACAGCAAAGACAAATAACTCAGTAGCTGCCCCATCTGACATTTCCCATCAGCTGTTCCCTAGAACAGCCAACAAATTAATCAAGTCTCGCCTCACTCTCTCACTCTCTCACTTTCTCACTCGCTCACTCTCTCACTCTCTCACTTTCTCACTCGCTCACTCTCTCACTCGCTCATTTGTAGCAGCAGTTCGTTCGTGTCGATCGCTTTACGACCCCCGTGCATTAGGTTTTGTTTGTTTGCCTTAAGTGAGCCGATCCCATTCGATTTCATTGCACGCACCCTCCTCTTGTGATCCCACAGGAAACAACAACGACGAAATTAATTCCTCGCCACGTTCTCAAACTTAAAATATTCGAATGAAATTACATTGTGTCTCACAAATCGTCGAATTTCTTAGCATTCTATCTATTCAGACTATAGAGATCGCATATCCCAGACGGGAGCAAGAACTGTTGCGTGTTGACATTTAATTGCCGGCTCGACTTGATGTCAAAATAAATAAATGGAAATTAAAATAACTTATTGATGGCTATGGGGCATTGCCCGTTGCCTAGCTTTATGGACTTTAATGTAGAGGAGGGAGGGAAGTGGAAAATGGGAATTTACGAGATACTTCGAGTAGGCGGCGCATATTTTTGGATACATTGGTTTGAAAGACAATTAGTGGCTGCCAAGCATTTGGCGTCGAGTGTTTTAATAGAGGCTGTTGGAAATTTTATTGCTTGTTTGGGCAGGGCGGCGATTGAGCAAAGCGATTTATGAAACGCTTCAGCGAAGTGTTGTCAGATCGTTGTCAACACTGCCCTTCCCTCCTCACTTCTAAGTTACACACATATACATTTGAGATCACATGTGGAACTGGCATGGAAGAAGTTACTCGTCTTAGACATGCTTTAGTTTGTATATATACAACCTTTATCGGGGAATAAAGCATTGTTCTATGGATGAATAGAAACTTAATAAACTTAATTGAGTAAATAAATTAGCATACGAAAGAATCGATTAGTTCTTTTGCCCAGTAGATAATCTTCTATAAGATTATCTGACTCGTTGTTGCAATAGATATGTAGTATATTCCCATTTCATTGTACAATATTTCTTGGCAATGTTGACACGATGCCAAATTGAATATTCTTCCGTCGTTCCAAAATTTCGATGGCTGCGGGGGGGGTTAGAACGAGACGACAAACTTTACCAACGACTCACCACAAATCGGTATCGGTGCATGAATGCTGGGTAATCCTCTTGGTAGCCATTCCATCATTTATTATGGGTTATAATCCAAACAAGGTGAAGGCAAGGCAAACACAGAGCGGGCTTACTCACATACACAGCACACAAACAACACACACACACACACACATGCACGGGGCTCAGGGACACGCACAGGCAGAGGCACAGACTGAGGCAGCGGCACTGACGCAGGATGCGGATACGATTCGAGAGCTAAAGATCCTTCGTCTGGTTGGGGGGGAGATGTGCTGTGTGCTGTGCTGCTCCCGTATGAGTGTATGTCTCTCTCAGTGTGTGTGTGTGTGTGTGTGTGTGTGTGTGTGTATCGTGTGTCTGTTTGTATCGGATTGCAGCACTGTGTGCGTTATGCTGCAGCTAAACGGTTCGCTGCGTTCCTCCTGCTGCTGCTGCTGCTGCTGCTGTTGGTTTGCCACTTGTGTTTCGATTTTTCACGAGCAGCTCCACGCGGCAATGCGTTGCACGGCGATGGCGATGGTGGTACAACAAATTGAGTTAATCCAAGAAAACGGAATAATAAAATGCCAAGAACGAGCAGAGAGCGCGCTGGATAAGCGAGACGGCAACAAACGGGCAGGGGCAGAGTCTAAAGCGCTTTATAAATGCTCCTGCCGAGTAGCGCGCAAAAGGTTGAGATTTACTTGGCGTCCTGTGCTCGCCAAATGCATTAATGAAGGCAACCCAAGCAAGCTCTCGCTGGCGTCTGCAGATCCTGTTCCTGCACCTGCTCCTGCTCCTCCTCCTTTTGCTACTCCCTCTTCCTTACTTCCTTTGCTGATTCCCTTTCTGCCAATGCACAATTTTGTTCGTTTTCCTTTCTCGCGTTTTCTATTTTCTTTTTTGCGTTTTTGTTTTTTCTTAATTTAATATTTACTTGGCACTTTGTTTAACTTTTACTCGAGCGCTTTTCTTTTCATTTTACTTTTCCAATTTAAATTCCTCTCCAAAAACTTTTCCTTCGACTACGCGACGACGTCTCTGGGTTTCTGTTGTTGCGGCGTGTGGGGGGAGGGGGTATTCACTGTGGATATTTTGGGCTGTTGCTGCTGCTGTCGAGAGAGAGTGAGACCGCGACAACACACCACACTTGCACTCACACTTGCACTTACACACACACACACACACAGCAAACACACGAAAACTTTGCCGCTTTCTGCTTGAGGAAGAAAAAGGTTAACGGTAAATCTTGAATACTGCACACTGAACTAAACTGGGAGTGAGTTATCGGTCGCTTGACTTGGTTAATCTAGGCAGGGTTCCTTAGATGGAATGCAGTCCCTATTTCGTGTTGATTACACGCACGTTTTGTTGCACCGAATTTCAATTTCAAATATCTGCGGGCACCCTCACATTGCTCGATTGCTCGATTGCCCGATTGCACGATTGCTCGATTGCTCGATTGCTGTGGCTCTGCTCACTTCAAGTGGCCGCCATAATTACGCTAATTGTAATTGCAATTGTAATTGTAATTGAATTCGCTTGGTTGCACCTTATACCAACACTTACACACTGACACACACGTGCATGGACAGCACTTATCACACGCGCTAGTAATTGAGAATCACAATCAACGGTTAATCGTCAGAGTGTGAGAGACAGCGCGAGAGAGCCAGAGAGAGAGTGAGCAAGACGGCCAACGACCAAGACGACACACACGACGCTGACGACGTTTGCGAAAGGACTAAAACGCCTCGCAGCTCAGTAGGCGCGCGAGAGTCGATTTGAGTTGAGTCGAGTCGAGCCACATTGAGTTGGATAAGACGTCACACTCACACTCGCACTCGCACTCACACTCACACTTACATTCGCTCAATGCGTGATGGGAGAGCGCTGCTTAGATGCTTTGTATGTGTGTGGGCTGTGCTCTCACAGCAGGCGGCGTCGGCGTGTGAGCACTGAGAGGAAGAGCAAAACGGACAGAGAGAAAGAGAGAGAGAGAGCTGGGAAGTGAGAGCAGCGCTCTATATCAATTGCTCTCCGTGCATATTTGTACGTGTGCGTGTGAGTGCGTGTGTGTGTGGAGAAATTCATGTGCATTCTGTGGCATGGCACCCCTGATATGCATTGCGCCTCTCCACCACCACCACCTCCTCCGTCTCTGACGTCGCCCGTTGCATTCAGCGCTGAGGGTTGATTTTCTTGCAGTTAGCTCAGTCTGTCGGACTGTCAGCAATACGGGGCAGTGAGAGAGCATGACTCAAAATGGTGGCCACCACCAGCAATACCACAACAATAACAGCAATGTCGACATCGACGTCGACATCGCTGAGGTCGTCGCTGTTCCCCTTTTCCGTTTAACACGAAGCACCCGCTCTCTTGTTCTTGTTGTTGCTATCGTTGCTGTTGTTGTTGTTGCTGCTGTAGTTGCTGCTATCGCTTTTTCGCTGCTTGTTACTGTTGTTTTTGCTCTCTGGCTTCGTCAAGTGAAAAACAGCAGCAACAACAACAACAACAACGAGAGCGCTGTAAATAAAATTTGCGGTTCATGTGCTCAACACCTTCGCAGCTGTTCATCCTCCCGACAAAACTTCACGAAGTTCGCAATGAGAGCGGTTTTTATGTAATGCAAAATACTGTTGCATACCTTTCAGCGCAGGGAGATGAAGCTGAGTCAATTATTGGGGGCAGCACACGAAAAAGAACACACAATTGGCATGGCCTGGATTATATATCCAGTGTATATGCACTTGCAAATATTCCCAGTAATTTATTACCCTTGCAGAGGGTATATTAGTGTTGGGCAGGAGTTTGCAACGGACCTATGGAGACATCTTAGATCCCATAAGGTGTATATATTCTCAATTAGCATCAACGGGGGAAACGATCTAGCCATGTCTGTCTGTCCTTCTGTCTGTTATAGCGCAAACTAGTCTCTTCTACTTGGCACACATGCTTCTTATTGCTACACGCTCGAAACGAGCCCAATTGCACCGATAAATCGTATAGCTGCCATACAAACTATCGGCCCATTTTTGTTATTTGTTAGGATATAGTAACCAAATTTACTATATCTGCCTTTTTTTATATATGTAATTTGCATATAAAATTTCAACAAGATCGGGCGACTAAAACACATTGCTGCAATAGAAACAATCGGCCGAAATGAAGATTTTTGTATGAAGAACAGTTTAAATTTTAGAAATAACGTGCCAATCACCTTTATATATCACTATTATACGTACGATCTGAGGAAATAAGAACCTGCAACAGGATAGAACCTTCGGCACGTCGAATGTAGCCTTTCTTCCTCGTTAATTATTTTTTATGTGATGGAAATGTTTTTTTATTTATCTTATGCATATGCAATAGGATTATAAACTTAGTGAAAAGGCACTTTATGCCCATAAGGCATGTATAGTTTTGATCAACATCCACTAGCCATACCCATTTGTGTGAACATATAGTATATCTGTCACTATAACAGCTAGATATACTTAATTTGGCAGGAAGACTCTTGCACACTATACAATTTTTTAGTTTATTTTAAATGTTGAATATCATGCACACCGTCTTTGCAAATCAATGACACAGGCCCACAAAAAGTTATCATGATCTGTATATGCGACATATGCAGTTACATATTATGTATATATATTCGACATCAATTCTGGCTATCGACTGAACCTAAAAAATAACCAAAAACCCTAAAAAATCCCCTAAAAAAGACATAGAATCCTGATCTGGGAATTCGATATATGTACCAATATCAATATATGCATATTTACTTTCTTAGCTCGATTCCAAAGTCCAAAATTGTCTTGCACATCTGAATTTCAACATAGCCTTAAATAACTCGAATAATTTTTTAAAGCCTCAAAAATAATGAAATACTACTACCAAATACAAACTCAAAACCTGCTTATCACGTAGAATTATTGATCTATCTATTGATCTTTCAAATTGTTTGAACAATTTTCTTATTGCGCTTATAAAGTTTTTCAAAAATTGGGCGAAGGGTATTTTACGATCAGCGTCACTGCACTATAGATTTCTTTACTTATTTTCATTATAAAATGTATTTATTTGTATATATAAAATAAAATGCAACAAAAAGAGCCATTGATGCCCATTGTAATCTGAGTTGGGTTGTCTTCAGATTTCCAAAAACTTGATTATTTGCATAGCCCATGGTAGACAACAAAAATATGCGATAACAAAAACATCGCGTAAGGAACAACAATGGGGCGAAAGCCACTGAAAGACACACGCAGACAGACACACAGAGACACACAGCCAAACAAATACTGCTGCACACCTTTGAGCATGTATGTAAGTGGAAACAAGACGAACTTGCACGATATTCTCGGATAAGTTTTTATCCCTTTTTCTACCCCTTGTTCTTCTTCCGCTGATGTTCTTGTGTTGTACTCATTGTTGTTGTTGTTTTAGATCTGCTATGTTTATGTACACAAAACGCGCTCTCTGCCCACGTCAACAACGACGACGACGACGACGACGAGGACGAAGTTGAGAACGAGGACGGCGGAGCAACTATGTGTGCACATTGGCACATTTAACAATGGACTGTGTGTGTGTGTGAGTGTGTACTGGCAAACCCATCTCTCTGTGTGCGTGTGTGTGTGGGCATCTGTATGGGAAGTACGGCAGCTAGGACAGACGCTCAGCGAGGCGAGACCAACTCAGCAGGCGATGCGTGTAAAAAGGATAATTTGTCAATATGTTCGTTCGTTCCGGATTTGCACGGCCTCCGCCAGTTGCTAGTTGCCAGTTCAACCATCATCATCATCATCATCATCATCCTCATCCCGGGACCTCCTACTGGCCCACAAGCTACCCTGCTTCGATGGCCATTCGTGCGTGTTTCTGCTGTCGATGTCGTCGTTTTCGTCGTCGTCGTCGACGTCGTTTGCCGTGCACACAAATTCTTTGTGCCCGCCGCTTATTCAATTGCTCGCTCAGTCAACACACTCCTCCTGACTGTGCATGACTGCCCGACCGACTGTCAGACAATCCTCTATCTCCATCTCCAACTCTATCTACATCTCCCTTCCTTGCCTTCCTACCTTGCTGCCCCCGTCTGTCTTTCGGTTGGCTGCTTCCACCATTCGGTTAGCAATGGTTAATAGGGCTTAGGAGCTGAAATTATTGCCTTGTTCAGTGTGAACCAAGCCAAATCGGATGAGTGCTGTTCCCCCCTCCCCCTCCCTCCAACTTGGTGCACTTATGTATGTATGTGCCGTGTGTGTGTGTGTGGGGCGGGACGTATGTATTGGGGTTTTCCTTTTGGGTGGGTACTGACACTAAACGTTTGATTATTAGAGGGTTCGCATTGGACTAAAGTGTGGGAATGATCAATGTTGTGTGGGACGGGAGTTGATATCTGGTTTGGGAAATGGCAATTTTCAAGAGAAATAATAAAGTGAACAACATATCTTTATTGACTGCTATGCGAACATCAAATATAATACTTAAATAAGCTTTAACTGAACATAAAAGTAAAACAGTTCAATAAGTAAAACAAACATAGTTAGCTTTACTTATTGCAGGCTTGATTTGCACAAATTCAATTGGCAATTCTGGCAGAGCAAAGAGTACAAAACTGTTGACGATCTGTAGTTCCAAACCAAAGTGAAATGCGAGGAACAACAATAAACTGTGGACAATCAGAACGCAAAGCAAACCAAAGTCGAGCAAGAAAAAGTCATTGGCGAAAGCAATAACACAATAAACTGTTCATTGCAGCACAAGCAACTAACCAACACCCTCTCCCCCCCATAGTACATAGTCACAATGGGCAATATACATCAACGAGAGAGAGAAAGAACAAGCAGGAAAGCTACAGTTGAGTGTACTCGACTGTGATATACCAGGCTAACCAGCTATATACAAATTCTATGTTTATTTTGCGTTGCATACTTTGCAGGGTCTTGTAAATTAGTACCTCTTTAAAATCATTTCTGAAATAACTTCTATATTAATTATCCGATCGCAATCAAATTTTCACAAATCATTTATGCGTTGATAGATATTGTGTTAACCAAAAATTAACAGTCCTGCATTAAAATTATACTTACAAATACGCTTTTCATCTTTCAATATAAAATAAACTTGATCTGCATGTAATAATAATTCATATTGACACCAAATTTGGTAATCCTAGGTCTTGTAGAGTATGAAATCTATGTTTTCAGACGAACGGACATGGCTATATCGACTCGTCAGTTAATGCTGATTAATATATATTATTATATAGTTTGGGGTGTCAGCCAAGCCTCACACAAAGTTATAATACCCTACTACCCTATAGATATTGGGTATAAAAAGAGAAAGAGGGGACTTGCTCATTCTCCTCCTTCCAAACAGCCTGGAGACTTGCAGCACTGAGGACAAAACGTTGGCGATGAGATTTTAAAAGCCATTTAGAAAAACACCCTCAGACACACAACAAATCCACAAAAATACCGACACGGATACCAGCGAGCCAACACTTGTACACACACACACACAACACACACACATACACGTATGTACATAAATGTGTATGTGTATGTGTAGACACAAACGAGCAGAGCTTACACAAAAGTGGCGTTAAAAATGATGCGGAAACACGATGTTCGTCAGCGTCGACGTTCGCAACGAGGCCGACAAAGATGAGGACGAGGACGAGGACGAGGACGAAGTTGAGTGCGAGGATGCGAAGGAGGAGGACGACGACGACGACGACGATGACGACAATGAGCCTTCAAGCGAAAACCGCTGCTAAAACTTCACGCTTAAATATTTTTCACACCACGAAGCGACAAGTTTGTGCATGCCAAGTGCCAAGGGCCAAGGGATTGAGGCAGATGGAAGTGGATGGAAGGATAACAACTCGGCCGAGTCTTCGCAATGGCACGAAGCTCAGCGTGGATATGCGTGGAATGCGCTGCTTGCCGAGTAGAGAAAGCAGCGAGGAGGGGAAGTTGAAGGGCGAGGAACTGCGCAGGGGTGGAGGGGAGGCTTTCAAGGATTGGGGTTGGGTCAGAAAGACTGCGGTAAGTAGACGGCAAATGTCTAAATACCCTGCTCGTGTTAAATGCCTAACATTCTGGCTGCGACCACAACAAATGCATCGAACAGAGTGCGGAGAACGAACGAACGTGGCCCAATGAATAATATAATATGTGTCGACTGCTTTGTCAATTATAGGGGTACATCAGGATATGCTATTGAAGAGGTAGCTGCGTGTGGTAGATTCTAATTATGATTATGTAGATATGATATAATGTAAGACTTGATATAATATAAGAATTGATATAATATAAGACTTGATATGATAAAAGTCTTGAAGTTACATCTCATCTACTGAAAGTTTGAGAAAGTCACCATCAAATCTCACAATAAAATGTTCACCAATTCCCACAATTTAAATCTTCTTGGTCTGCTAAAACAGTGTTTTTCGAAAACAAACTATAAGCACTAAGAATATTCAAGTTTTAGTGGATGTTAAAGAAAATAGAAAACGAGTATATAGCTTACTGTATAATTTAAATTGTTAAACTGATAGTTTATTTCTTCATACAAAAACCCTCATCACGGCCGTCTATTCCTATGACAGTTATATGTTATAGTTACTCGATTTTAATATAATTATATTGTTTGAATATTGAATATTGTTTAGAAAAAACTGCAGTAATAGGTTTTATTGGAATATCTAGAAAAATAACAAATTCGCTCGTTAGGTTGTATGACAGCTTCACGATATATCAGTGTGATCCCGCTAGTTCCGTTTTATTTATAGCGTGCCGCAATATCTGTAAAACTAAGAGAGGAGATTGCATCGCAAGAGACGGACTGACAGTCAGACATGACTAGTTAGACCCTTCTTTTGATCCTGTTTCAGAATATATACAATAGTATTGGGAATAGTACCCAAGGTGCGTAAAAAACTCTTCTTTTTAAATAAATTAATATAACCTCTGCAAGAAAATTAAATTAAAAACTGTTTAATACTTGGGAAATAAACTGGAATACCTTTTTAAAATTTCGAATATTGTTGCAACACTTTCGCAACAGATTAATAAGGTTCCAAGTCAGCACCCAACGTGATTTACATACTATTCTATAACATATCTGTAGCATGTCTTTAACATGTCTGTAACATGACTATAACATGTATGTAACATGGCTATATTATGTCTGTAACATATCTCTAACATATCTACAGCATGTCAGTAACATGTCGTCAATATATCTGTAACATGTAAGATATATAGTAATTGTAAGATGTCTGTGACAAAGCTATAGTTGGTCTGTAACATGGCAGTAACATGTCGGCAACATATCTGTAACATGTCTGTAACATGCGTAAATAATATATAAATTATATATATGTAACGAATTAAAACTGACTCTAACATGTCTATATTATGTCAGTAACATGACTGTAACATGTCAGTAACATGTCTGTAACATATCTATAGCATGTCCATAACATAACTTTAACATTTCTCTAACATGTCTGTAACATGTGTAAATAATATATCAATTATACATATGTAACGCGTTATCTTATTGACTTTACCGAGAGCATTTACAAACTCTCAAGATGCTTGACAACCCTAGCGCAAGTTCGAGTATGCTCGACTCTGAAAGTGCCAGAGTAGTCTGTGCAAACTCAAGAAACCGCAAAACCAAATCTAAACCGAAACACAATTGTTAAAAATTAAAAGGAAAACTTTAATCATTGCCGGGGGGGGTTGTAACAGCGGCTGCGGTGAAGTCGGACGTCGGACGTGGTACGTCTAAGTGGCGGAACCTGGCGACCGAGGAGGAGCCTTGAGGGGGACTGTGACTGAGAGTGGAAACTGGTAGCGAGTCCTGACTCCGTTAGCAACTGTCTGAGAATACAGAGAAACTTGTGCAAGTTTCCGGTCGTGTGTACTATTTTCCGTGCTCATTTCCGCAACCATTTCCACGCTGCCACTGTGGCGACGACGCTATACAAAAGGTACTTTCCTTGAGCTGCCAGAGGAGGATGGAGAGCCGGAGCGGCAGCTCCGCCAGAATGACTACAGAGCAGACTATAGACGATTGTTGTTCTTGGACGCACAAAAGTTGCGGCAACTTGACGATCTTGAGGTCACGCAGGGGGGCGGAGGAGAACAGACATGGATATAGATACACATACATATATATTTATATATGTATATATATTGTATGTGCAAACTGCTGCTGTCCTGCTCACACCCAGCGGAAGTGCAGGGCGTGGAAAGCCGAAAACCAAAAGCAAACAACGAGCAAGAAAGACTCTACGGCGGACAGCAGACAAGTTGGAGGTGGGAACTGGCAACTGGGAAGTGTGAGGGGAGGGGAGGGGAGGGCATCATGCTCCCTCTTCTCAATGGCATCCGCAGTGGCCACTGCGTTTGCCACTTGGCTGTTGCACTTCACTCAATTTGGGGCCAGCTCGGCAAAGTTTTTGCTGTCTGTGCTGGCGTTGACAGACGTCATAAAAAAAAGCACAGCAAAGGGAGCGAGGAAGGAGTTCATCCCTTCTCTCTGCTGCGGAGGCAGGTGCGCCAGAAAAAAAGGTACGTTGCTCAGTTGCTCCGTGCCAAACTTGTGTGAGTGAGTGCGTCTGAGTGCGTGTATGTGTGAGCGCAGAGTCAATCAATATGTCAGAGTCGAGCCTCATCAAAAATTCCAATCACAAATTGGCAAAGAGCAGCAGAGGCACCCCAGAATCATCCCTGGACGGAGTAGACTAGTTACAGTAGCAGACACTCCACCCCCCACCCCCACCTGCCTGACCACAGCACAGCAGTCCTGCTATGCTAACCACATGGCCCACTGACGTCACGGCAACAAGAGGGGGCAGGCAATACTCGAGTGCGCAGCGCAGGCAATAATGGCATTTAAATGCAGGGTCACGTATCAATTTACTTGGTTATTAGTTACGAGCCATAACCTGCCCACTGTACACTGTACACTGTCTAGTGTACTGCCTCGCCTCACTTTGGGGTCTGTCAATATCGCTCACTCTCGGTGCAGAGCTCACATCCTGTTGCCCAATCCATTGATATGCTCACTTGCCCTCTGACCCGATGCGCAAAACCGAGATGAGCTCTTGCTTTCCTGCTCTTCTCACTCGGCTCCAAGCGGATATGGCTTTGTGCTAAACTGACAGCGACGACCAGAGCCCCAGAGCCCCTACCCCATTCACCCACTCCCTCAACTTCAAACCCCTAATGGGAGCCAAAGCAGTTTGTGCTCCGTTTGTACTAGGCCCTTCTACAATGACCCCCGCACCGACGCCAAGTTTTCCATTTTCTTTTTCAACTTTGCACCTCTCAAAGAAAGCCCTAACCCCTTTAGAAAAGCCTATCATCACAGTCGGAGATGTGGACCTGAGATTCGGCAACGAGGAGCGCACGTTGAGCTGCTCACGTGCGCAATAACTTGCTCTACTTCTCTCGCCTTCTCGCTCTTGCTCTGCACTTTCAGCTCAAGAAGGAGCAAACAATCTTACCCAGCCACACGAGCTGAGTAAGTATCACTAAGAGAGTCCTTCGGCTGCACTCGGTGCGTCGGCAAAGAGAGCAATATGTTCAACGGGTCACTCCAGCAGCCAGCAGCAGCATCCTCTGCAGGTACAATGTGAGGAGCAGATTGTGCTCTGTCAGTGGGCTCCGAGTAGAAGTTACGTGCATTGCTGCTCCAAGGAGAATGAGAGACATGGAACTGAAGCCGATTGCCGATACACTACGAGAAAAACAAGTATATGGTACTTCTCTTTTCCCATTTACAAAGATTCAAGTCACTTAAAGTGAAATACATTTTATTGAAGAGAATGAATAGTTTATTATTTATATTCTTGCAGAGGGTATATTAGTTTTGACCAGAAGCTTGCACCTTAGAATGACATCTCCGACACTATATAGTAGAGTTGTACCGTTTAGAGTTCAGACCAAGTTCGTTCGCACTAATTAATTCTACAAACTGAACTAACAAACTAAATCCCTGATTTTAGTTCATTGGTCTTTTGGAATTTTATTTTGTTCTTTCGAGTCTTTAGTTTGTTGGACCAAATATTATTCTTTCATTAAGTTTTGCCATTCTCCACGTATGTTTACAACTGTCGGAAAAATACTAACGCTACAGTCAGGTGCTGACTGTATAAGGCCATGGATTATCATATTATACCGTAATAAAAATTTTAACGGTATGGAATCGCCGCCCGAATATTATTAGAATAAAATAAATAAAAAAAATAAAATAAAATAATAAGTAATTAATAAATGAAAATTCGCACCCGCCTCAACCGGGAGTTGAACACACGCACTCTCTCACAACCGTCCGCCACTCTAACCACTCGGCCATTGCCTCACTCCCTGGCCTATCGGCAAAGCTGCATTGTCAACCAATTTTGTTACCATACAATGCAAATAAAAAGTTTAAAATGATGTGTGTCTAGATTTGAACTTCGGTATGCTTGCGTAAATTAGGTCTGCTTAAGTATAAATGTATGTTCAAAGTGAGATTAATTCGTATCATATCTCACTTATTAATAGTCCGATTTAAATGAAATTTTCACATAACGCCCGTGGCAAAGTATTTGTCATGTAAGATATACAACTTTGGTTGTTGAGCTAATATTGTAGTTTTTAAATAGTTATTACTGATTTACGGAGGCGGGAAGGGGCGTGTCCAAATTTTAAAAAACCTTTGAGACACTGCAATATATACGTATGTTGTCGCAAAATTTGATGACTCTAGCTCTTATACTTTCTGAGATCCAGGTGTTCATACAGACAGACAGACGGACAGACGGACAGACAGACATGGCTCAATCGACTCGGCTACTGATACTGATTCAGAATATATATAGTTTATGGGGTCGGAGATGCCTCCTTCTGCCTGTTACGCACAAGTCCGTTCCGACAAACACAATCGTCCATGAATTTTTTTAAAATCCATGGCCTAAAAATAAAGAATAAAATAAAGAACTTAAAGAATAAGATTTTTACAAGCGAACTAAAGACTCGACGGCACAAAATACTCGAAGTCCAAAGGAACAAAAGACCAAAAGACTCGAACGAACTAAAAGACTCAAACGAACGAACTACAGATTGAACTATAGTTTTTCACACAATTAACTAATGATTTAAGTTCCTCAAAACGAACCCAAATCAACAACTCTACTATATAGTATATATATATTCAAAATCAGTATCAATAGAGGTGTCCAGTTAACCCAGCCTCTCAGTTTTTCACTTATCATCACCAATACTTTATATATATTCATCAAAAAAGGACAACTATAACATATCCTATAGCTTATATAGGAACAATCAGTAAGAAATTAAAGATTTCATGAAAGAGTTGTATATGTAATGTCTAGCGATTGGAGCTTGTATAACATAGCGAATGTTAACGAATACTTGGACAATATTAAAGGATTCTCTTCAATTATATATTACTAGCATAGGAGCAATCGGATGATATTGAATGAGCTAACTAACTAAAGATATATCACTACATAATATCATTAAGTTTATGTTGGTATACATCATGGAGAATAGGGAAAAAAGTGAAATTAATCGACAAACTTATTTCTGTTCATGAAGATGGTCATCAAATGATAAAGACTGATCAAGAATGTATATGTATATATGATATATATGAAGTTGATATAGACTGCTCAAGAATATATATGTACAATTTTATAATATAAGACATGACTTCCTTGCAATCCCTTATTAAAGTATACAGTCCTTGCTTATTTCTTTCAGTGTAATATTTCCAAAAAAGTGTGTGCAGTAACAAGATGCTTAAAAAATACAACAACTCTGGCAGCAACAGCAGGTCGCCTGCACTTCGAGAGTTGCTTTGCGAGGCAGCAATCTCTGGGAGGGCTCTGGTTGTGAGTCTGCTCACTCGCACACCCTCAGGCAGAGGAGGTATTGCTCCTATGCACGCACACTGAGAGACTCACTCAGTGGCACGCACTCTCGCAGGCTCACACGAAGCGGATCCCCGCAGCCATTAGGAGGAACCAGTGTACTGCACTGCCACAACAAATCCCTAAACAAGCAGCAACAACACGGAAGGCCGCAGCACCAGCAATAGCAGCAGCAGCAGGAACAGGAAGGGAATCGGGAATCGGGCAGGAGTGCCCCGACGAAGACCAGGAGGAGCTGCAGCAGCAACTCGACTTCCGTCGTCAACACCAAAGCCGAACACGATGCCGATGCCGCTGCCGGTGCCGCTGCCGATGTTGACTTTGACGCAAGCATCGCTGCTACTGCTGCTGCATTCTGCATATAGAGCGGAATTTCCGGTCTAACCTCACAGCGCCCAAGCGGAAATACAAGCGGATTAGCTTTTAGATTTATATACTAACAAACTCCGATTAGACAGGTGGCAGTGGGCTGTGAGAGAGAGAGAGAGAACGAGACAGGCAGAGAGAGAGAGAGAGAGTGGCCCTCGAACTGTGTTCGGCTCGGCACTGGCAGACCGAACCCAGAGCACGACCTACTCGTTGCAGTGCCTCCCAGTGCACTCAATGTCGTACCCAGTCCCAGTCCCAGTCCCAGTCCCAGATCCAGACCCAGATCCAGAGCCAACCCAGGCACAGCTCGTCGTGCATGACTGGGAGAGTTTCTGCGTGGCTTGTGAATGCCGGCAGCATTGCGTTCTCTGTTGGAAGGGAGACAGGTGGAGCAGTTGCGTTGTTGTTGTTGTCCTCCTTCTACATGCTGTTTTTGTTGTTGTCTTTGTTGTTGTTGTTGCATTTTAGTGTTTCCCGTTCGAAGTTCAAATGTGAAAATATTTTCGTATGGCAAGCGTCGCCACACACACACACACACACACACACACACCTACGCAGATACATAAACACAGAGTTGCAGAGAGAAATTCACCACACACACACACACCTACACACACACAACACGTCCTTCCCCTTTCCTTCCCCGTGCTTGGCCTACGCTTTGGACCACCGTTCATTTTTCAGATGCCCCAACTTGGGTTATTTTCAACTAATAGAGTATGTGGCCAAAAGGGAATTCAACGCAGATACATTTTTTGGCCAATACTCGTGCTGGAATATTTCTTGTTGGATTTTTCCTATTGTAACAACAACAACAACAACAACAGCTGCAACATCATTTTAGGCAGGCAACCATAACAACGTCGTTATGGTTGCTTTGCTTAGTACATACAGCATCAAATCGAAATTTCTAATTTCTGGCAGCATCTTTCAAATATGATCGATTCTTAACCTTGATTTATCCAATACACAAATGCACCCATTATCAGAATAATTTACAACAAACAGCAAGATTCGTCAAGAAGTCGTGAATACTATGAATGAGTTTAGTTTAATGGAAACTAGAGGATTTATTCTTTGTCTGAGTAGACATGGCAATGTTTGTCGAACCGTCGACAATATCCAGGGAATGCCTTAAACAATCTTTGACCACCGATGGCAACTGTAAATACATCGAACAAATGAAGGGCTGTTGTTGATGTTTTATTCTATAGGGAAATAATACAGTTTGCAAGGCATTACAAGACTTTAACCTTAAAACTACTCCCGAGTCTACATACCGCACTCACTCTTGGATATCGCCAGACGAACTCAATTCTTAGTTAAATCGGTGTGACCAATTACAACGATAAAAACGCATAGTATAAAATACTAAGTCAAAGTGCCCTCTATCGGTGATAAATTATTATCGACAGTCAACTTATCCGTTCCGCGACACCATGAATGAGTTTAGTTTAATGGAAACAAAACGATTTATTCTCTGTCTGAGTCAACTTAGCAATGTGTACGTCATTCCATTCGTCTGTTTGAACAACTTGATTACAAAGACTCTAAGAGCTATGTAGGTCTATGTTATCAACTTTCATGATAATTGTGATCTTGGATTGCTTAATTTAAAATTTGGACTCATCGATTTCTTTCTTAATTCAATAACAATCGAATTGCAAACGTAATTAGGCCATGGATTTTAAAAAAATTCATGGACTATTGTGTTTGTCGGAACGGAATTGTGCGTAACAGGCAGAAGGGGGCATCTCCGACCCCATAAACTATATATATTCTGAATCAGTATCAGTAGCCGAGTCGATTGAGCCATGTCTGTCTGTCCGTCTGTCCGTCTGTCTGTCTGTATGAACACCTGGATCTCAGAAAGTATAAGAGCTAGAGTCATCAAATTTTGCGACAACATACGTATATATTGCAGTGTCTCAAAGGTTTTTTAAAATTTGGACACGCCCCTTCCCGCCTCCGTAAATCAGTAATAACTATTTAAAAACTACAATATTAGCTCAACAACCAAAGTTGTATATCTTACATGACAAATACTTTGCCACGGGCGTTATGTGAAAATTTCATTTAAATCGGACTATTAATAAGTGAGATATGATACGAATTAATCTCACTTTGAACATACATTTATACTTAAGCAGACCTAATTTACGCAAGCATACCGAAGTTCAAATCTAGCCACACATCATTTTAAACTTTTTATTTGCATTGTATGGTAACAAAATTGGTTGACAATGCAGCTTTGCCGATAGGCCAGGGAGTGAGGCAATGGCCGAGTGGTTAGAGTGGCGGACGGTTGTGAGAGAGTGCGTGTGTTCAACTCCCGGTTGAGGCCGGTGCGAATTTTCATTTATTAATTATTTATTATATTATTTTATTTTTTTTATTTATCTTATTCTAATAATATTCGGGCGGCGATTCCATACCGTTAACATTTTTATTACGGTATAATATGATAATCCATGGCCTTATACAGTCAGCACCTGACTGTAGCGTTAGTATTTTTTTGAAGATAAATTTATTATGGAAGTGCACAGTATTTACTATTTACTATTTATATGATTTTTGAAAATTGTGTGTTATTCAAATCGAATAAATAACATAGAATGTTTTGAAAATTACGTAATAGAAAATATGCTAAACATAGGATATAGTTGAATATTTGTCAAAATGCATGTTTGCTTGGCAAACAATTCTAGGTAAAAACAAGCATGAAAGCTACAGTCGAGTGTGTTCGACTTTGATATACCCGCTTCAATATATAACTACTTTGTTGTTGTTTTGCGTTTCTTGTGTTGCATACTTTTAGGGAGTGCCTTCGAAATCAGTATATATTTACAATTTCTTAAATTACTTCTATCTTAGTTATCCGATCGCAATAAAATGTTCAGTAATCATTTGGCTGTTTGTTGTTATGGAGTTTACCATAGAATGAACTGTTGTGCAGTAAAATTACGCTTGCAATGCGATTTCTTTCAATTGAGTGGGCAGAAGAGGGCGTGGCTAAAATCTAAAATATGTCTAGCCTTAGGTCTTATAGTCTCTGAAATCCAGGTTTTCATACAGACGAACAGACAGACTGTAGCTACCTAACTTCGAAGATGTGTCTCTCAAAAACCATTTTAAATCTCTTTATCTATTTAAACTTATTCAGAATATATGCAAACTATTGTTCAAGACTAATATACCCACAGGAGGAAGAGCATTAAAAGCACAGTTCTGCAAAGAGTTCGGAGATTATGGGGAATGAGAATGTACTAGGCCGTCAATGGAGTAGTGGGTAAATAGGAAATGGCTTGCCACCTTGAAAATGGCAATGGAAGTTGTCGTCAAATTGTCATAAAAATGTGATAACTTTGTTTTGTGTCGTCTTGTTGTAACTCGCTGTAGTTTTCCCTCTGCTTGCTGGTACTTTCTGGTCCACTCCTGTGTATTTGTGTTTGCTGTTGACTTGGTTTTGTTGCTCATGTTTTCAACTACGAGGAGTATGATAAATTTTTACGATGTTGCCATAACAATAAAGCCGTGCTTCGGCTGCGGCAGTGGCTGGGCATGAGGAAAAGCGCGTGGAAAATGCGGAACGTGAAAAAACTAATAAAAATCCCTGACTGCCTGGCTGCGAAACTTTTATGGCAAACTACGCGCCATCAGAGCCAAAAACTAAAAGAAGGAAAAGCCGTAGAAATACCAACGTGCATGGAACCAAAATAGTACATGGCAGGCGACATTGGGGCCAGGGAGGGGGCAAGGATGGAGACGGGGTGAAATGTGAAAAGTGCCGAAATAGCTCAGGTGCAGCAGGATAAGCGACTAGGTCGTCAAAGTGACGCACAGGCCACGGATGATGCCCACGCCCAGCCTTGCCAGACGACAACATGGAAGGTGGCTTCCATTTGATGTAGCATCTGATTTTTTTTTTGAGCCATTTGCTCTCTTCTCTCTCGCTCAGCTCAATGCATGTCAGGCTTACCGGTCTGAGAACTTTTTAAAGCCTCACGACAATAACCGATTAAACGAGTTTTTTCCTTCGGTTTCCCACAGTTCTGATTGACTCATGTCGGTCAAGAGATTAAACAGAAGTATGATATATGCTTAACAAGCTTGTCTAAAGAGAACAGTATTTTTTGCTAAGTTGATAAAATAAGGCAAACAAGATAGTGTTGTACAATTACTCGAAGCCTGCCTGACATATGCAGTATATAAATTAAGTTGGTGAACTCAGTTTCGTTTGTTTCAGACCGAATTTACAATCCCCATGCACCATCTAGAGCGATGATGCGCTTTCCTAACCATATAATCTCGCACGCACACGTGACCCCCCTTGGTTCGAGTTTATTGTGCCGAGAAGAGCGCCGGGCCGAGAACCGAAGACAAACAGCAAGTGCTTCGTGGACATATCGCAAATAACAAAGTGTGTGCCAGTTCAGTAAGCTGAGGCTACTCGGACTCCGGGACCGACTCCTGCTGCTTCAGCTTCGACTGCTGCGGGGGTTTGTGATCTGGATACTGGAGAATCCGGTTGCCGCCTGCCTGCCTACCAAGCTTACACATCAGTGGGCAACAACAACATTTGCAAATTCAATTGAATTGATACACGCACCACTTGTTAACCGTTTCGGCATGAACTCACATGCAACTGCGTGCCTACTCTCCCTACCAACGCCCACAACCCACAACCCACATCCCACCTCCACATCTGACATTTCACATCCTCACGTCTCGTTTCATCGTCTTATTATTGGTTTTACATACACATCCGTTCCTCAAATATCATTAGATGAACGCAGCATAGGCTGCCGAGCACGAACATGAAGCCCAATCGAGTGCCCAGAGCCACAGATTGAGGTGGCTACTCCTGCTCCAGCTCCACACACTCTGTTCGCTCTATTGAGCACACACACAGAATAATATGAAGGGAACGGCAGCTTCTGTCCTCGGCACAAAGAGTTTGAGGAGACTGGCAGGAGGAGGAGTACACAAGCCCTGGCGAGTTGGGTTATTTGAACAATGGCTAAAGGGCCTATAAAATCACACAAGGGGTTATAAATCCATTTGCGATACCAAAATCCAAAAATACCCCAAAGCCAAACAGCGCCTGCATCCATTCGAGATGGACTTGTGTCGTGCTTCCGCTCGTGACACGAACATAAACGTATCAGAAGTAATATCTAATTTCTTGTTATTTTCGAGTACATTTTGTTACTCATCTCTAACATACTAAATTGGTTTATCCCATCCCAATTTCCCAGTCGCAGCATGAGTAAAATATACCCAGCTATAGGTGAAAGGACACAGCGGGAGGTCATGCGGAGATGCATTCGTGCGAACACTGATTGATCTGAGTCTCACAGACTTTGCATCAAATTCCGTCACTTGACAATGAATTGATTCAAGTGTGCAATATGTCAATTTTGACTTATATATGTATATACAGAACTTCCTAAATAATTGAGAGGAACAAAAACATGAAAACTAACGACGAACACGAAAGACAGTATAACACCCCCTGTCCGAATTTTAAATATAGTAAAAATTATAACATAATACTTCGATATGCTGCTCCTCATAACAACGTCCTTCATCCTAATAACTAACTTTCTTCTAAAGATCTGATTGGCTTTTTCTTGGTTTTCCCCCATCCTCTGCAGTAAATGTTAGGTTGATTAAATTTTGTAATCCCAGATTAGATTAAATTAAATTATACATAATTACATTAATGTAGATTCTTTATTATGTTTATTTATTATTCGTGCCTTTGGATACAAAAAGGTTGGAAATTTGGAAAAAATAATAGAAACGTTCCCGAACCTAATAGATTATAAAACCTTGGGCATGTTGAAGGTAGAGTTTCTTTTATTGTATTCTTCAAAAACTATAAAAATGTGATTTTATAACAATATACACGTGTATGTGTCTAAGTCTTTTAGAGTCATCTTAAAATATAAATTTCCGTGAATTTTACATTAAAATTGTAATATTGGATTGCGGTTTGCCTTGAATAATATCAATTGAAATCCCAGACGAACGTTACAGTAATACAAAGAAACCTTTCGCCCTGTTTTTAGAAACCATAAGAAAACAATAATAATTAACAATATCTTTATCTCAATGTTTGTTTCAATCTGTCTGATATATGATTTCAAGGGAATTTTCATTGCAAAAATTAGGTTCTTAGATTCGTAGTGTACTATGTCTTGGTCTTAGTCGTTGATGAATGGATTGTTCAAGATCTCCCACTGTCCCGTGTTGTCACACGGTGCCTGTATACAATCGTATTTTTGTCTACACTATGAGTTTAGACAACTGAAGGACTCTTTTCAATGTAAAAAGTAACTAGTTCGGCACGTTCTTATGATGTAAAACGATACATAGATGAAAAAACATATGAAAACAAGTCAATCGGTTGTCAAATGTTCAAGTTATTCAATGTAGTCAACCTGTAGAAAGAAATTCGGCTCACTCAATAAACATTCCAAGCTATGTTTAACTCGAATATTAACTTAGCTAGTAATTATGATTGCACGTTATCCAGAACCATTTAAGATAATTCCCAAACTGTCTAAAAGTTCAATTAAAATACTAAAGTAATTCGGAATATATCCCAACAAAGTCGAACACCCGCTATTAATTCCTCGCTCAAGTCAAAGTGTGTTAATTAAAAAACCGAGATACCGTGCGAAAAGGCACTGTAATAAATACCAGTCAACAGCAGTAGCAACAACAACAGCAACAACAATAGCAGAGCAATGGCAACAATTCAATTAAAATGCCAGGGGCAACATGCAAAGTGCCTGGGTGGAAATTAACCCCTATAAACTCATAATATTCTCAAAATGACGCACTTAAAAACACATTAATCACATCGACAATTACGGCTGTAACGCCAAAAAAATATATGCCTGTGCCTGTATGTGTGTGCATATGTGCGAGGGAGAGAGCGAGAGAGAGAGAGACTGGGTAAGGGATGCCGGGCGCGTGCTTGAGAGTGCGTGACGTGGCAACCTTTGTGCGGAGGGCGATTCGAGTGATGTACAAATGGGAATTAACAAGCAACCACCAGCAATACAAGCAGCTACACTGAGAGAAAAGCCAGCTCAAAAGCGAGCTAAACAAACGAACAGCAAACATGCAGTGTTCCTAAGATTGGATAAGTATCTCTACTGTCTATCTACTATATCTAGGTGTATTCTTTCGATTTGAAAACTTTAATATATGGTACATTACATCCGTTTTTCAAAGACACAGCAGCCCCAAAAGGCTGACACCTAGCCTGTTATCGCGTTAAGCAACCAACAATATTTTACAGTTTCTACTATATATTAATATCAGCAAAAGGGAACGAAGTTTGGCTCAATCAGCAAGGTGTGTAGCGGGTATATTACGAGCACACTTGACTGTAGCTTTGGTGCTTATTAAGATTTGGTTAGTATTTCTTAGGTGCCTGCCCTCTATTTAAAAATGTTTATCTACAGTACACAAATGTATGCACATTGTGCAGTCTGGCATATCTGCTTCTGATCACAGATCGACGCAAAAACTCGGGCTTATTACGCTTGAACATCTCCAAACACTGATCCGAATCATTAAACCGTCGCTGTTTTTTGTCAAAAGTGAGATCGCGTGGCACCCACCTTGCACAGAGCTCTCTCATATCTAAATATTCGTATAAAATATGATGTACACCTTCCGTCAATATCTTTAGAATATCTGTTATAAAATTCAATGTATCTGCTATACCATTCAATGTCAATTTACGATCATTCAAAATCATTTTGTGGATTTTTTTATGTTTTTGTTGGTAACCATCTTTTTCTGCGTCCACTGTAGAGCTGGAGAAACTTCGATATTCGCCGAGACTTTTCATATAAAACATCGATGTTTATCAATATTGCATCGATGTTTCTCCAGCTCCAGTCCACTATGATCACCATCTTCGGTGCTCATTTCATCACATCTAAATTTAAACCAATCCTTAATGGTCGATTTACCTGCTGCACTCTCCGGAAACTCGTTATCAAGCAATATTTTTGCTTCTACTGTATTTTTTTCCTTCAAAAAATAATAAATATATAGCACAATAGCAAAAGTTGTTTCACTAAAAATTCTATAAATCAAAAATTAATGATTTATATAAGTATTTATTTATATATATATTTTAAAGGCTAGAGCCAATCAAGAATAATATTGATTTAATAGTAGCGCTATCTTTGATGTGTGCTATGTGCCAGGGAGTTATCAATATATCAATATAATACCCTACTATTCTATTAGTAGCGTGTATAAAAAGTGCTATTTTTTGGACAGTGTAGTCTCTTAGCTACTCACAGAAGTACATACAAGGCACAAAAGCGTTCGTGTCGTCATTAAAAACTGTTTTTGCTAATTAAGTGCTCAATTGAGCATTCAATTTCGTGCACACACACACAAACATAGGCACAGGCACAATCGAGAGAACACAAATAGCGAAGCCGGGTAAATATGCAACGTAGTGTACAAAACCCACCCGACACAAAAAGAAAAACCAGATTTTAGAAGCAATAGAACCGGCACAAATAATAATAGACATGCTGGGGCTGCTGCTTCAGGAATGCCCCCGTCGGCCACAGTCAAAGCAAACGAAACGAAATGAAATGAACGAAATATAACAAAGTTGGTTATTTGCTCAGTTAATGCAAAATGATTCCCCTGGGGAGAGAGAGGCATGGGCATGGCGAGGGGAATAATATCTGCAAAAATATACCATGAAACGGAAACGGAAACGGCCAACGCATTCGGGTAACACCAACAAAGCGCACAAAGCATTTGCAGCATCAGCTCCAGCAGCATCAGCAGCAGGACGAACACAAAACATGTTCGCAATGAGAGAGTGAGAGAAGAATAAATGAAGGTACAAAAGAGGAGGAAACCATGTTGACGGAGCAGTGCGCTGGGCTGGCAACATGATTCAATAAAAATTACGCTCCAAAGTATGCAACGGAAACAAGAAAGCGAACTGGCAAACGGCGCAAGGCACAAGGGCAGCAGCGTGGGGCCAGCAACGCGGGGGCAGCGCGTCAAGTAAACAGTGCCAACAGGGCGAGCACATTGCGAGGCAACAGCAACAGCCGAAGCAAAAGCAGAAGCAGAAGCTGAAGCAAACATGGCGAAAACCCAAGGCAACCAGGCGAGCCTTATGAAAAGAAAAAGTACTTAAAAAGCTCACGAGCAAATATTTATAACAGTAAATCACTTTGGCGTTAACACAACACAACTAAACACAGCACAGCACACAAACAAAGAAGAAGACGGACAGACACACAGACAGACAGGCAGACAGAGACAGCAGCAGTAAAGCCGAAGGAGGTGGGAGTGAGAGTGCAATAAGTTGCGAGCGAGAGAGTTAGAATAGTTGCTGAGTGAGTGCTAGAACAGAGGAGTACGACGAGGAAGGAGGCGCTACTAGAGAGTGGGAGTTGAAAAGTGAAATAAACGCAACAACAATGAAAACTAAAACAACTGCAATAGGTGTGTGTGAGAGAGAGAGAGAGAG